>VOPJ01005172.1:0-11234 GCA_014673585.1 Semibalanus balanoides | reverse complement strand
CCCCTCAGACAGACCGACAGAGGGCCCCCTCAGACAGACCGACAGAGGGCCCCCTCAGGCAGACCGACAGACGGCCCCTTCAAGCCGATCGAAGGTCCCCAGACCGACTGAGTCTGGCAAGACCACTTAGACGAAAAATAAGATGGGCCCCTCAGCCAAAGGGGGGACCCGCGGGTGGTCAGGGACCCCTTGGATACGCCCTTGGTGTGGTCTAAAACTATGCTGTTCAAGAATGTATACAGATTGGCTCACTCGAAGTGGACCAAATTGAACCAAAACCATCAAAAATTGTTGTGGACATGGGCTCCATGCTGGGCTCCAAAAAAGCATGGGCTCCATGCTCCGAAACTTTGGGACCGATCTGGGCGGTTTTTTCACCATCCGATCCGGCGTGATCCTTTCCGGTGCCGCTATGGACCACGCCGGATCGAATGGTGAAGAAATCGCCCGGATCGGTCCCATAGTTTCAGAGCATGGGCTCGTCTGCAACGGTTTTTTACTGTTTTGGTCCACTTACAGTAAACCAATCTGTATATTAATTTACAACGGTCCCATTTTAGACCACGCCTGATCGAATGGTGAACAGATCGCCCAGATCAGTCGCATAGTTTCGGAGCATCGACTCGTCTGCAAATTGGTACAAAATTGTTGGTCCAATTTGTTCCACGTTAAGTGAACCAATCTGTATAAAACCCTTTACGGCACCGTTTTGAACCACGCCGGATCAATTGGTGGAAAATCAGCCAGATCGGTCCAGTAGTTTCGGAACATGGGCTCGTCTGCAAATCTGGTCGGTTTTTTAGACCCTTCCAAGTATTTGGCCCTCATTCCCGGACGCGTAATTTGGAATGTAATATTGCGATTGGTGAAGACCCCGAAAAGCAAGCAGGAAATCAATGTTACTGGGAACCAGACTTGTAATGACTCATATATGTTTTAGTCAACTCAAGTCTGACTCAAGATCCAAAGAACTGACTAGACTCTTGACTCAAGTGGTGTTTAAAACAAAATGAGTCGACTCAACTCATGACTCTGAGTCGACTCAACTCATGACTCAAGTCTTGCTTTTAAAAATTGAGTCGACTCGACTTATGACTCAAGTGCAGTTTTAACAAATTGATTCGACTCGACCAAAAACAAACATTTGAGTCGACTCAGTTTGACTCATCACAAGTTTCATTATTACTTGATGGGGGGGGGTCGAGTGTCAGACAAAATCGCATTCTATCTAGTGTAAATTGGTCTGCTCAGGTGCAGGGTCATCGCCCCAGTACCCCCTTGGCTATGTCCCTGTTGCATTTGACTCACATTTGCTTGAGTCGATTCAAGTCTGACTCACAACCGAATAACTGTCTCAACTCTTGACTCAAGTGCTGTTTCAAACAAATTGAATCGACTCGACTCTTGACTCAAGTGCCGCTTTTACAAATTGAGTCGACTCAACTCATGACTCATCCAAAAATGGCTGACTCATAAGTCATCTCATGACTCAACTCTGAGTCATTTACAAGTCTGCTGGGAACTGCGGTTACAGGAAACTGCGGTGCGCTACCAAAAATGAGCGATTTGACGGGTGCGTTTAGCCCGTTCCCGGGGGACAACATGGTTTTGGTCTAATTTGGTCCATTTAGAGTGAACAAATCTGTATAAAATCTCAAGCAACACTCTTTTGGACCACGCTGGATCGAATGGTGAAGAAATGACCCAGATCGGTCACATAGTTTCTGAACATCAGCAGTGTCTGGTCATTGTCCCGGGCCCGGGACAATGACCAGATACTGCTGATGTTCAGAAACTATGTGACCGATCTGGGTCATTTCTTCCCCATTCGATCTGGCGTGGTATAAAAGAGTGTTGCTGCTTGTGATTTTACACAGATTGGTCCACTCTAAGTAGACCAAATTAGACCAAAACCACATTGTTCCCCGGGAACAGGCTAGACGCACACAATTTGACGATCCCCATTGACCAGTTCCGCGTATTTTTTAGTAGATGTGAAACTGCAGCGCGCTACCAAACAAATGGCGGTTTTTTGTGAAGAAGAGAACCAGGGTGTGACAGGGAACAATTGTAATAACATAATCGAACCTGATCTAACCTTTTACAGTTAGCAATGTGAGGCACCGCGTTATTTTTACTACCAGGCTGCGCAGTGCGCGCATGTCGTTCGGGCCAATAACGGTGTTCGGGGCAGTGGCGAAGCCAGGATTTCGCTCAGGGGGTATCCGCGGCCGAAAAAGGGCCCAAATGGCTCTTGAAAGGGCCCTAATTGCTTTAAAATGGGCCCTTCATTTTTATCGTTTACCGTCGAATTTGCTCTGAAAGTGTCTCAAATGACTCGACATAACGCCAGCTTGCGTCACAATAAATAAATTGTGCACGGTGTTCAAAGGTCAAGGTTTCATGGAAACGAAATACGATGTTTTTAAATCGGTGTAACCTCTTGTTGTTTTTTCGTTTTACCATCCGATTTAATCACCAAAAAGCCCCAAATGACTCGTCGCCACGGCCAGCTTGCATCACAGTTAAAACATTTGTTGTAGGTAAATTTGCGCCGCAGAGCGGCGCGGAAAATTTTAGATGTTTTTTTCCTAGTGGAGGTGTGCTACTCTTTTGAAATGTCAAATATATTTTTATTACGGTAAGAAGCTATTGCTTTGATTATTGGTTACGATAAAATGCACGTCTGGAGCCCTTTAGTTGAATTTTTACTTATATTCTGTTTTGCATTTGTTTTTTTTCAAACTTCAAAAAAACGATCGTCACTATAAACAGGTGCGAAGATGTTACCTATAATGGCGACGGCAGAGCTAACAATATATGCTAGCGTTGTAATTTTAAGGAGCAATGCTTCTAGTGCGAAAGCTCTTTGGCGGACTATTGATAATTAATCTACTGCCAGTATGTGATTGGCGACTTTGGAAATATTCTTCAGCAACTTTATGTGATTATGGGAAAATGAAAGTTACCATGGGCTAAATTTCAGAAAATTATGTCTACAGGACTAGTGGTCAACAACTTCCACCATGACCAATGTGAGTTAGGGCACACTTCCCTTTAACAGCTGCATTCGGGCCCTTTAGATTGTTTAGGTGCCCTTTCCAAACTTTTGCAACGCCCCTTTCGACCTGTTCAGGAAACTTATCTGGGAATCCACAAAAACACATAATTTTGAGGTGGTTGATATATATATTAGATACAAAGAGGCTTACTCCCACAAAGCAAATATTTCAATCTGAGTTTTCCACGTGTTACCAAAATGCCTCATTAATTGCTGACGAAAGGTGTTTCAATATACCTGAAAGTTTCCGATTTGATATTTGTAATTCATGATAATAAGTCTTCCTAATTTCCATATCTACAATGCTTTGTGCCTTTTCCGTTCTGACCAAGGGGAAAACTCTGACCTTCCAAGAAAGCTCTCTACGTGGCAATGGAGTGGCCCATTCGGCCAGTTCAAGAAGGTCCTTTGGATTCTGGCCAGCGGGACAGCACTCGCGCTTTGTCGCCCTGTTTGACATGCTCAGGGGCCCTGCCGACCTACCCAGGGGCCCCTCCAGTTTGGCGTAGGAGCTCATCCGTCATTTCAAGGGCCCTCCGACCTGCCCAGGGACCCTTTCGGTCTAACCAGGGGCCTCTCTGACTTGCCCAGGAGCCCCTCCGATCTGCCCTGCGACTCTTCTGGTCGGACTGCGGATATGCGGATGCGGTCGGCTGGCTACTTTGTCACCCTGTCGAAATGCTCAAGGGGCCCTCTGACCTGCCCTGGGGCCCTCTGTGCTGACTAGGGGCCGATGCTGCATGTTCAGGGGCATTTCTTTCCCGCCCAGGGGCCCTTTTGGTCTGATCAGGTACCCCTTCGATCTGTACAGGGGCAACTTAAACTTCCCAGGGTCCCTCTGGTCTGTCCAGGGGCTCGCCAGCCTTTTAAGGGGCCCTTCTAATCTGGCTAGGGACTGCGCTTGCTGCTTTGCCACCTTACCGACATGCTCAGAGGGACCTCTGACCTGCCCAGGAGCCCCTCTGTGCTGGCAAAGGTTCCATTCGACGTGTTCAGGGGGCCCTCTGACCTGATCAGGCCCCTTTCGGTCTTGGTCAAGGGTCCCTCTGGACTTGCAAAGGACCCTTTCAAACTTTCCAGGGTCCTTTCTGGTCTGTTCAAGGGCCCTCAGCCTGCCTAAGGAGGCCTTTAGACCTGGCGAGGGACTGCGCTGGGCTGCTTTGTCGCCCTCCGACATTGCTCAAGAGGGCCCTCCGGACCTGCTCAGGGGCTCCTCTGTGCTGGATAGTGGACGCACATTTCGACGTGTTCAGGGGCCCTCTTACCCGATAAGAGGGTCTTTTGGTCTGGCCAGGGGCCCCTCTGACATAACACAAGGCTTCTTCTTGAACGCCTAAGAGGCGCCTCTGGTGTTTCAGAGAGTGCCCTTGGAGGCGCTAAAGGCCCTCTGAAGTGTTTAAACTCACAAGCCACGCTTCCACGCTGGCTTCCGAACTCTTTAAAGAAGCCCATTTAATACCGCGCTTCGCGCGTTCTCGTCGGGCCTTTTCGGCAAGCTGCGCGCGCCGAAAAGGGCCCACCGAGCCTCAAAAGGGGCCCTTTGAGGGCTCAGGGGGGATCCTTGGATCCCCCCTTGGATACGTCCCTGGTGCGGGGCATATATGTTTTTAGTGTGAAGGACGAAGGTACACTACACTCACTCGCGTTCGGTCGTAACAACTTACACGGATGAGAAATACCATGGTCGTAACAATAATATATCCAGGGTCGTAACAACAAGAGGTGTGTTGGATGGATTTCGTGTTGTTCAGAAGCAGCGGTACGTACAAGGCTCTATAACAAGGTAGGCCATTCCGGCAAAAAACAGGGTCTCAAGTCCTGATTGGTCGTGACGTTACGTGACGTCATGTGACGTCAGGTGCTCACAGGTTTTGGTAGCCGGCATGGCCAGCGTGTTAAATCTCTTTGGTACCACCCCCTCTAACTCGAAAACTAAAAAGGCAAGCGAGACGCAGAACACATCGTCCGAAAGTTCTCTACAAGGCCATTCGAAGTCATTTGGACATTGTTGGGCTCAGGTCAATATTGAGGTCACCAGAGGTTATCAAAGCTACGTTTCATGAAAAATATACAAATGCTTTCTTTTTAGAGAACATGCTTTGGATCTGGCCAATTATTTCAGAATTATATTATTTTAGCTCATTACGAGCGAGCGCGAAGCGCGAGCGAGTCCTCATTGAATACCGGATTTGTATCACATATAAGCGGCCGACCCGGCCCGGCCAGACCATAACGATGGTCAGAAGCTTATATCTTTTGAATCCCGCATCCGATTGAGAAGCGGTCCTCGCCATCTGATAGCCCCATGCAATGGTTATTGGCATGTTTTTTCTCACGTGAGGGGTCAGCATGGCGCGTGACACGTGCCGCGTCACTCGTCAGGGGTGTCAGAAAATATTTTCCTGCGATAGCGGTGAAACGGCTATAGCAGTGAAACCTATTAAGCTGAAACTTGGTGTGCGGTTTGAGACCGGCCCCCCACCGAAGTATTTGGTAGCACTAAAACTCTTGGGCGTGACTTTCCTACTAGCCCATAGGGTTCACGTGTTAAACGACCAAACTTTGGTAAGCTGTATCTCGATTTGTATCCAGACGATTCACCTGCAATTAGTCTCAAAAGACAGATTGTCCCAATATCTCGAGGTAATTCCTCTTCCATTTTTCACCTAACCCAGCCGAAGTCTTAGGGCGTGAGGGTAAAGATTTTACGGCACCCGTGCCGGTCTGGCCAGTTTCTGGCGGCGCCGGCATCCCCGCCGTAATAGCTCAGTTGGTAGCGCATCAGACTGCAGATACAAAGGTGGTGGGTTCGAATCATGGTCGTGTAAGCATTATTTAGTATAGGACTGATGTTATATTTTTGTTGATGGTTGATAGCTACGTTGTTATCTCACTATTTTAAGAGCATATGTCTGTCTGCCTGTGTGTGTGTCTCATTAGACTACATAGTACATATGCAAAGGTGGTGGGTTCGAATCCCGCTCGGGTGAGGATGATTTAGTGCAGGAATGATGTCATATTACGTTGATGGTTGATAGTTCTACGTTGTTATCTCATTATTTAAAAGGACGCGCGCCCGAAAACCACAATAAACAAAAAGGACACTGTCCGTTCAAAATAAAATTTTATATATTCAAGAACAACCGGATTTGATCAGCACCATGAAGTCCGTTTTTTTTTGCGCTTAGTGGCCCAATATCATCGTTTAAAGTTAAGTTTTATTCCAGCCATATTGGCTGGAATAATGGGACTCCGTCGAGTCCCATAGTCAAACCCATGAGCTTTGTGTTACAAGACAAGAGCTCCAACCAACCGAGCTAACTGGCAGACAGCATGCGGGTTACGGAAAGGCTATCTTTTTGTTCTCTCTCCCCTCCCACTCGTAGCCCGGCTAAGCATGGGGCGGAAAATTAGATGTGTAACGGCTGCGTATGTCACTAGTTTTTAACCACCCTAGTAGACATAACGTTTGTCACGTCATGGCAGAGACAACGTCCATACGACGTAATTACGTCGGTGAATCGGTTAGTACAGGGTGGAAAGAAATTACGCGAACATACATTTTCTCGTCTTCTTAGAAGGATAAAGACGGCAATAGCCGTAAAGTTTTATTTGTGTATGTATCCCCCTTGTTTGCGATGCACTGGCGAATGCGTCCCGGCATGTCGGACACCATGTTGTGAAGCAAATCCGGCGAGATCTCAGCCCATGCTTTCTGGAGCTGTGTGGTCAGCTGTTCGACACTGGTGGCTGTTGGCAGCTCGTTGACCTGCAAAATCGCCCAGAGGTTTTCAATGGGATTGAGGTCTGGGCTGTTCACAGGCCAAACATCTCACGCCCAGAAGGAGGGCAGGTTGTCACGACACCAGTTTTGCGTCTTCTTGGCCGTGTGCGGAAGGAGCTCCATCTTGCATGAAGATGGCTCGCTGCATCTGGCACCGAGAGCGCGCTGAGAGTGTCGTGCCAGTTTCGCCCCTTCGGCTGTCGTACTTCATGGATGAGAAATACCCATGTATTTCTCATTTCCATGATTTCGTACGGAGACACTTCCTTTTCAAGAATGTTATGGCGATAGTAGTCTCCATTTATGGTCACCTTTATGAGGCACCACTTGCCAGTGTTCTGACACCGCCTGGGAGCTCATCATCCCCCAGACGTGCACTTTCACTGGATGCCTGACGGTTGGGACGGCTGGGACATCTGAAGCATAAGCAGCCCAGACGCGGTCGTTCTGCCAGTTCGGCGAGTGAAATAACTCAAAAGGTGATTCATTCGACCACAGCACTTGCTTCCAGTCTTTCTCTGTCCAGTTTTTGCGCTCCTTGGCCGAACATTAAAAGCGATGATTCCCGGCTGTTTTTTTTGGTGAGTTTGGCTTTTTTGAAGGGTCTGTATGGCCTTTGACGCTCAAATTTGCGGGGATGTGCGAACCGTGGTATGCTAGATCGGATACCCGGCCCCAGTAAGCCGTTTCGCCAGCTTCCGTTTACAAATTTAAAGACAAATGACAACGAATGAGAAATAAAGGACAGTATAATCAAGCAAGTACCAAAACACCGTTGTACACGCACACAAATGTCACATGCCTCGGGTCTGAATTCACGATTTGGCACACCAAATCGAGCTGTCTTGATGTTCCTGATAGATGCGGCAGCACAAGTGACGAGTGCAGAAAATTCTGAGCAGACTCAGTAGATACTAGGTAGCCTCTGACTCTGAAGTGACTCTGGGTGTCTCTGAAGAAAACGATCCAGCGGAGTGTTTCTCATTGAGATACATTACGCAAATCTTCCAGCAAACGACACTTAATGTGCATGTACAAGCATTAAGTTGTTACGAATCAAATCGACATTCGAGCCATAGCAATGAACACTGAAACACAATAACTTTGTCACCCAGCATATTAGGATGCAAAAATTGTCCGTGAGCGTGATTGCGAAGTCACGCAAGACAATCCATTACCGTACGCTTAGTGTTGCTGTGTGTGTGTGTGTGTGTGTGTGTGTGTGTGTGTGTGTGTGTGTGTGTGTGTGTGTGTGTGTGTGTGTGTGTGCTGTTGTGTGTGTTGTTGCGTGCGTGCGTTGCAGGTGCGTGCGTGCGTGCGTTGCGTGCTGTGCGTGCGTGCGTGCGTGCTGTTGCGTTGCGTGGCGTGCGTGCGTGCCTTCGTGCGTGCGTGCGTTGCCGTGCGTGTGTCGTGCGTGCGTGGCGTGCGTGCGTGCGTTGCGTGCGTGCGTGCGTGCGTGCGTGCGTGCGTGCGTGCGTGCGTGCGTGCGTGCGTGCGTGCGTGCGTGTTATTTTGTTGCATCTGTGTGCATCACTTGTGATCAGTGCCTAACATGAAATGAATCTTTCAGGGATCTCTACTACCTTCATCATGTGGCTGCTCGTCACATGGCTCCTGCAGGAGGCCTTTAACACCGTCTACTTTCAACTATTCGGTGACTGTCTGCCTGACCCGGCCGAAATGAAGCCGGTCGGCACCGTGTCTAAGCTGTGCATCTACCCGCTGAAGTCGGGCCGGCGCGTGGAGGCGGCGTCGCTGCTCTGCGAGCCGATGGCCCCGCGGCTGGGTGAAGCCTGGGACCGCACTCTCATGGTGACGGACGAGGACGGAGGCTTCCTGACAGCGCGACGCTACCCGGAAATAGTGTGCATCGTCGCCGAGCCGGTCCCTGGCGGCGTGCGACTCTCCGCACCCGGCGCTACCTCACTCCCTATCTCCTTCGCTGAGGTTTCAGCCCGCAACCAGCGGTGTGAGGTGCGTGTGTGGGAGGACAAGGTGCCCGCGCTGGACTGCGGTGACGAGGCCGCCGCCTGGATCACCGCCGCGATTCCCTCACGCGATGGTGGCGCGCGGTTGCGCTGGTTCCCGCTCCGGAAGACAGCGCGTAATGCGGCCACGCCGCCGTTCCCGGTGCGCTCCGTGGACGGCTCTGCATTCGCCGACCTCACCGGATACATGCTGATGTGCGAGGCGTCCGTCGTCGAGCTGGCCAGCCGCGTCGGCCGGCCGGTCAACGTCGACGCCTTCCGCGGAAACATCGTCGTGTCCGGCAGCACACCGTTCGCCGAGGATCGCTGGCGGTACTTGGCCATCGGCGACGCCCTGTTCGAGAACGTCAAGCCGTGCTCGCGCTGCCTGTTCACCACCATCGACCCAGAGACGGGTGTGCGCGACAAGCACGGCGAGCCGCTGAAGGCGCTGCGACAGTTTCGTCTCAATGAAGACCCGGCTCTGCAGCCGGTGCTGGGCAACTCACCGCTGTTTGGCGTTAACCTCGGTCTGCGGCGACCGGGTGAGGTCAACGTCGGCGATGTGGTCTACGCGTGCTCCTAGCCGGTCCATTCTGTCGCCGCCACTCCGTTACTGACTGTGTTCAACGCAATTCCAGGGAATGCTGCATTCGGCGAAGTTCCTCGAGCTGTTTGTGTGGCAATATACATTTTTTAACTCTCGCAAAAGGAACAAGGGTGCACATTTAAGTTGAAGAAAAGAACATAGCAAAAATTGTATTGCAATATCCAATGTGGCAAAAACGGCGGACGGTCGCACACAAGAGGTTCCGGGACCGGACGAAGCCGGCGTCGGTGACCACCTGGTCCCGACTAACTTATTTCTGGCCTCTCGTTTAGTATCCGGACATGGGTAGGGAGTAGCTAACATAGCACGCCCAGCCCAGCCCATGTAACGACGCCATAGCAGCAGCTGCGCGGCGACATCTACAAACTTTAGCACCAGCCAGGCGTACGCGTCACGGCAGCAGCCTCTGCGCAGGACGTGACCTCAAAACGTCAGGAAGCGCCGTCACGGGACCCTGCAGCCGACCACCGGACGCTGCAGCCAAGAAGGAGGGACAGAAGGACCAATGAGAGAACGGCAAAAGGGTAGCGAAATTAACAAACAAGTGAGGAAAAATTACATCCAAGAGGCGCCAATCTGGCAACCAACCTAGATATTGATATCAAAGATGATAAAATGACCTGCAAGAGGAGTGAGGGCACGGCAGATCGTACAGCAAGCATGGGACTAATCTCAATTGCCGGGACGAATCCTCGCTGGGTAATTAGGGCCGGGCCAATCTGTAGCATGTGTCCAATTTGTACAGGATGACAGTCGGATGAGAGAGCTGTACTTTGTGAGGGTACCCTGCGTTGTTCAGGGGATATATATGTGAAGCATAGGAATTGGGAAGTTGTGTTGATTTTGTAGTATGGTCTTTCACGTATCTGCATGTATTACCAGATGTAATAAAACTGGTAAAGGGGGAAAACTGCAGATCTGTGAATGATAAGTAACCTCGAGAAAAGGGCTGGCGGACAGCCACCGTTGTGATGCCAGACCCGACCAAGAACATGCGTTGTGTTATTCGCACGAAATTGAGCTAACTAATCGTGTCGATCCGATGTCCATGAAGTTAGCAACGTATTCGTATTCAAATACGTATTCAAAATTTCTCCGATTACGCCCAAATTTGCACACCAGCAGCGTGATGGCGTCAGAACACTGCATGAAGTTATAGGAGCATATCTCAAACGGTTTGACCTACAGAGGTTACAATTGGTTAAAAAAGGTCAAATACGGGATACCTATAACTTTTTACCTGAATGACTTAGAACACCGTTTTAAACGCCAAAATACTTGTAATAGGGCAAGGATCATGCACAAACAAAAACTTTACCAACCCGGGTCACAGTTTGACCTGAGGTCAAAAATGCCTATTTTTTAATGTGTGATAAATATGTGCGCGGTACCCTATAAAATCGAATAAAATGCACTTACAGCTCAACGAGCAACAGAACCATCACAAGTTAACCATTTTGTATGCACAAACAAAAACAAGATTACCCTCACGCCAACAACCGTCTGACCTCAGTCACGAAAAAACCTGAAAAAAACACGGGTTTATTAAAAAAAACTGCGGGTACCCTATAACTCCTACGATAAATGAAGTAGACGAACCGTTCCAAGATCACAGCAATCGCAATAGCACGTAGATGGTGAAAAAATGAAATATTTTGTCTCTAAATGTCATCGTTTGACCTAAGGTCACGCTAACACTTTTAAGGACTGTTTTTTAGACTATCATCGGGTACCGCATAACTTTTTCCCAAATCCCTTAGAGAAGCCCTTTAAACACCAACGCCTTCCCTTTAACCCCCATAAGGTGCACAA
>VOPJ01005171.1:0-120503 GCA_014673585.1 Semibalanus balanoides | reverse complement strand
GATCCAGACACATGTCTGGTCTCGAAATATCGCGACTTTCGTAAGTACCAACAAAGACAAATACGTCACTGCCGTCACTGCCGCAATGTATGTCTCTCGGCGTCAGCAGGAGCCTGCAGAGGGCCCGGTGAGGGGGAGGAGGGGAGGGGGGAGGAGGGGAGGGGAAGACGACAGGATGCCGCACGTCAGCCAGTCGTTTGACGGCGGCTCGGCGGAGAACGCGGCCCGTGACAGTGGGTTCAGGGCCTCCGAGACAGAGGCGAATCACCCGCTCGCTGCACCGTATGGCAGAGGCTAAAGGCCGCTCACGCCGTACTAAGGGCAATATTGACCTTATATTTTGTTTTGGAATATCTTATGATACTTGCATGGTATTAAAATAATCGCGTCTCAATTTAACCCGCGCCCTGCTGGGGGGGCATAATCTGCCCCCCCCCCTCCCTCCCGGATTTTCTCAATAACTCAAAAACCATGGCAGATGCCAACGTGAAACTTGCAGTACCTTATACTACATTAATTTGACGTCTTCTCCAAAAATTTCGATGAAATTTATCAATAGTTTTGGAAGAAAATGACCTTTTGATGACGTAATGTCATGCCATTTTTGGTGGAATAACGATGAATGTTTGAAAAATCGTAGAAAATGGAGGTAAGAAGCAAATAAAAAATACAAGCATTAAAAGGTGGGAAATTGCATTGTCTTCAAAATGGCAATATCGGATCTCAAAATGAGTATCTTTACCCCCCCCCCCCCCAAAAAAAAAAAGAAAAAGGAAAAAAAGGAAAAACACGATATATGTAGAGAAAAAAGTATAAAAGATATCTCGAAATTTTACTGACTTATGACTCCCCAAGTGTAAGTAACATCATGACGTTATTTTTTTTCAAATAACTTTTTTTACCTTTTTTGACCAGTTAGAGACCGAATAAACTTCACAGCTGTTTTTCTGAGACAAAAACTGGATAGTAAAATGTATTTTTTGTACAAAATTTCCATTCACAATTGACCTCATATGACCGACTTGACCTTATGTATCAGATTTTACAAATGGCTTCTACTATCGAATTACACGTGTAAAACACAACTCATAAAATCATATTTCTCATGACTTTTCGTAGAACCTCTTGCCTTAGTGACGCTTTGTGACCATATTGACCTTGACCTTTGCTAAAATTTCATTTTAGCCTTAATGCAGTAGTTATTATACTTGAGAGCACTTTGTGCTCATGAGTTACAATCTAAGGCTTTGATAGAAAATATTGCCCAAAAAACGAAAATATATCCATTTTGACCTTTTACCTGACCTTGACCTGAGATGTGACCTTATTTCGAAAATTTCACGCATGCTTTGGGTTTGTATCAATGAGACCTTTCGATTGCCGTATTGAGCGTCTCGCTACGGTTATTGGTTCAGAAGATAACGAGGGGGCAGAATCTGTCCCCCCCAGCTGGGCGCGTTCGGCTGGATACCCCAGCGGGGCGCGTGTTAACGGTGAAATTACAACTTTTCCTATTTTGATAATTTTACAAAAAACTTAAGTGAGATTGTTGTCAAAGGTCAAAGTCAAGGTCAGGTCACACAATGTTACTATGCACCAAATATATACGAAAGTCATGCAATTTATGAAATTTCGATATCTTTACTTATATGTGGTGACGACCGGTATGATCCTTCTCTATATCTGGCGTGACATATCTGTCATTTTTTTAATTGAAAGCACTGCGACAATCAGGGGCGTGGATACCAGGAGTCTGAGTGCCCCATACCTCTCTTGGGTTACTGCCCCACCAATTTCCCGATGTACCCCACCAACGTTGGTCAGATTTGAACGGTCCCTGGCGTTAACATTATAATTTCTTACTTCAAACATTCCAAACAACCAGACAATGTTATAGCTTACCCAAGCCACGTTTTTTTCTTTCTTTTCTGAAAAGCTCCACCCATACTTCCGAGGGCGACGAGATACCTTTAGAGGGCGGCATAATGCGTGTTCAGCCGACGCCCCTGCTATCTGCATGCCTCGCGGGGAGTATCCCTGCGAGTGCAGGTATCGCTCCTCGAATCGTGAGTGCCGGTGGCATCCCTTTGGATCGAAACAAAGGCCCCTTTTTGGCTGGAGATGCCGACCCTAACATCCGTGTCCTTCCCCTCCCGCAAGGTGTTTTCTGGTTGTGCGCCTGGACCGATTCCTTTGATTACTCACCAACTGTACCCGTCATGATGCTCAGAAGCGATGGGTACCATTTTATGTCTACGTGATTTACAGTTTGTATATTATTGGCTGATATTTCCTTTCCATCCTTGATAAACTTTCCTTGAATGATTTTATTCATTGTAAAATTATGAAATATGTTTACGGCAGCGGTATTGCTATAGCAGTAGATCGACATAAGCCGCATTGTTTTGTTTGACGTCGCGTGATTTTGAGCTCAGACCTCAAAGGCAGTCATGAATATGTTCAATGTTAATGTGCAATCTGCAGTCCTTGCTTATGAGTACGGCTGTGCGGGTGTATGTTAATAGTTGTCAAAGCTGTATTTTCTCGATTAAAATCAATACAAAATTGCATGCAAGCTGCGTAACGTCGACATTTATATTCGATATTTCGTCTTGACACATCGATATCTATTTTACATATTCATGGTCCACCACTTCACCTCTTTTCATGGGAAAAAAGGTACGGAAAATTAAAGAAGTGAAATCAGGCGCGGATCCAGGGGAAAGGGGCCACGCTCCCTGAAATGTCCTGAAACCGTCTCTCTCATCTCTGCCCCCTAAAAAGGTCGCGAATGTGCATACATACATACCTACATTTGCAGATGGACTGACCATGCGCCACTACCCCCACGGTCAACATTTGTATCGCTCTGATGGCCTGACGGCCTACTACCCCCCCCCCCGCTTACCTTTTTTAATATGCCACTGGATTTGCTTCCCCCCCCGCAACCCAACCCACGGCTAGATCCGACCCTGAGTGAAATCCGTCAAATTCATGGGGTTTGCGCCCCTTTATGTCGGTCGGGGCGCCCCTCTCTGGGTATGGTGCCCCCTGGCAGTGGACACTAGCCCCCCCCCCCCGCCACTTTTTAGAAGGCAGTGACGCCTCTGGTGACAATGTCCAGCTGATACAAATCGCCGATACTAAATAGGTCACCGTTGGGTGCATGATTGAACTTCCGATTTCATTGCCACTTTTTCGATTGTTTTTTATTGTTTTGGATTTGTTGATGATTAGGTAATGTATTGTATTATATTTAGATATACACCCAGAGACAAAGCTATAAAACTCCTGATGTTGGAAATAAATAAATCATTATGACAATTTTTCACTAACTGATTGTCGCAACCACTAATTAGGCCGTCGTTGGATGCATAAGTTGACTGCTAATTTGGATACCTCCTGTTTATTTGATGTGTGGTGATTGTTATGTAGGATAATAGGGCACATAATCACAAGAGACGGAGTGCATGACATCAGAGGCGGCGCCACCAGATTTTACCTGGGGGGGGGGGGGCAAAGTCGAAAGGGGGCCTCCTTCCCCCAGGGCCTCCCTGGCTGGAAGGCGCCTCATTTGAGTTTGGCTACCCAAAACATGCCGATGTTTAATTTGCTTCTTTAATGTAAACACATGGCGAGATCTACCTATTGCTCTTCGGAGCTCCGAAATCGGAAGCACAAACATTCAGCTGCCCACTTTTCTATGTGGAGCCTCAAAACCGCGCCTCTCTGCTCTTCTACATGTTTCTGCGCGAATGTGACTACCGTTGTAATGTCAAAAATGTGTTTTTCTTACTGGAATTAGCTATAGTTTGATGGTTGCATTACATTAATTCACAATGGCAACCTGAAGTTAATTTTTTCACTTATATGTTTTTTTATTTTTTAACTTTAATACCTATAAGATTGACTAACAGCCACCTATCACAAGACGTGTTGTGTAATACAGGAGAACCTGAGAACAATACCAATTACGACCAATACAAGAGCCACGTAGACAAAATGTCGTCAGGAAAGCGGGGCGTACCTCCAAACGGGCCCCATTCCAAGCTTGGGAATGGGCTCCCATTTCCCATGTGAAAAGGTCAATGAAACGCTGAAAGCATCTTACCAAGGATGAAGAATACAGTGTGCAGTATGACATTAGCCTACAACTTTAGAAGCTGGAGTTAGTAAACTGAGGGGTTTCTCTATTTCATCTTTAAAACCAACACACCAGTTTCGGAATCAGCTTTATCAAGATATTTATTTTTTGTACCAAGCCCTGAAACTTTTTAAAAGAATTACGCGCGACGGCGCGAAAATTTCGAATATTTATGCCCTGACACATTATCATTAATCCCGTCGCTTTTTGCGTGTAGTGCAACGCGTAACTCTAAAACTGTTATTTTGCCTTTAAAAGTGCTGTAAGAAGTGATAAGCTAGCTTTTTGCCTAATTAGATATAGATAAAGTATTAACTTATAACAACACAATTAAATGCGCCTCAAAACGCTGCGATTTTTTATTCAGTTTTCACTGTATACAAATTGATTTGTATTGCCAATGCGCGCCGCGAAGCGGCGCGCGAAAATTTATTTGTTGCGACAATGGTTCTCATTAAAACCTAGATCAGACCAGGGCGGATACAAGGGGAAGTGGGGCGATAGGCTATACCCTGTTATAGTTGGTGCTAGGTTAGATATATAAATTAACAGGCGTGGATCGCCTCCCCCCCCCCCCTGAGCCGAGTTTCGCCTATGGTGCGCCCGTAGGGCGCGCCCGGATGGCGCAACTTTTTGTGTTTGTGTTTTGTGTTGCTCTGACTGAAATCCTGGATCCGCGCCTGATTAAAAATATATATAAATGTGACAATAAAAAGGCCTCCGCCAAAATGAAGTCAACCAAATCCGACAGCTTAACTATTTTATGGGTAGTTTTTAGGGGCAAATTTTAGCGCCAGGGGCCTCCTGCCTAGTATAAGGGCCTCTTGTCTGGTATCGGAGCCTCCTGTCTAGTACCGAGAGCATCCTGTCTAGTACTGGGGGCGGAGCCTCCTATTTAGTACTGGGGGTTTCATTCTAATAACTGGGGCCTCCTGTCTATTTAACTGGGGGGATAGGGCCTACTGTTAAGTAGGGGCTTCTGTCTCAGTACTTGGCTCCGTCTAATACTGGGTGCCCTTTCGTATTAACATTGTGCCACCTTGTTTAGTATGGGGCCCTCCTGTTAGTATGGGCCATGTCTAGTGACTTGCAAGCCTCTTTTATACTGGGAACCTCCTGTTTATTATCGGGTTCTCCTGTTAGTATTGGGGCCTTCCTGTCTAGTACTGAGGGGGCCTCCTGTTTATTATGAGGGTATCCTGTCTAGTACTGGGGGCCTCCTTCTAGAATACTGGGCCTTCCTGTTTAGTATTGGGGCCTCCTGTCTAGTATTGGGGCCTTTGTCAGGTACTGGGCCTCGTTTAGTACTAGGGCTCCCGTCTTAGCTACTGGGGCCTCCTGTTTATTTCAGGGTCTCCTGTTTAGTAGGGGCCTTCCTGTCTAGTAACTGAGGCCTCCTTTTAGTACTGAGGCCTCCGTCTAGTACTGGGCTTTCCTTGTTAGTTATGAGGGTATCCCGTCTAGTACTGGGCCTCCTTCTAGTCTGGGCTCCTGTTTAGTTACTGAGGCCCCCCGTCTATACTTGGGGCCCTCTTTGTTCTAGTGACTGGGGCCCCTGTCTAGTACTGGGGCTCGCTGTCTATTACTGGGGCCTCCGTTAGTACTGAGGCCTTTCCCGTAGTACTGGGGGCCTCCTTGTTTAGGACTGAGGCTCCGTCTGTATTGGGGCCTCCCGCCTAGTAACTGGCCTTGCCTGTTTAGTTACTGAGGCCTCCCGTCTAGTACTGGGGCTCCCTGTCTAGTACTGGGGCCTCCTGTTAGACTTGGGCCTCCCTGTTTATTATCAGTTCCGTTTTCAGTATGCTCCTGTCTAGTATGGCCTTCCGTTAAGTACTGAGGTCCCGTCTATTACTGAGGCCTCCTGTTCTGTACTGGGCCTCTTTAGTATTTGGCCTCCTTGTCTAGTACTGGGGCTCCGTTTAGTTAACTGAGGTCTTTCCGTCTAGTACTGGGGGCCTCTGTTAGTACTGGCTCCTGTCTATACTGGCCTTCCTGTTAGTACTGTAGGGCTCCCGTTCTTTAGTTACTGGGGCCTCTTGTCTCAGTACTGGGCTTCCTGTTAGTATTGGGGCCTCCGTCTAGTCTGGGGGGCCTCGTCTATTACTAGGGCCTCCGTCTAGTCTGGGCCTTCCTGTTAGCTGAGGCCTCCGTTAGACTGGACCTTCGTTTAGTACTGAGGCCCTCCCGTCTAGTACTGGGGCTCCGTTTAGTACTGGGCCTCTGTTTTATATGAGGGCCTCCCGTTATAACTGGGGCTCCCGTCTAACTGGGCCTCCTGTCTATACTGGGGCCTCCTGTCTAGTTACTGAGGCCTTCCGTCTTAGTACTGGGCGTTTCCCTGTCTAGTAACTGGGCTACATGCTCAGCAGGCTTTGCTCATTAGAATTTGACCAGGATTAGGACACATTCATTTCTTTCTTTTTGACAGTTGTGCCATGGCACCTTTTTGTGGATTAAGGCCTCCGTGAAAATCTGGGGAGTCAAAAGATATGTTTGCCCCCCTCCCCCCCCCCCCCCCGGTGGCGCCGCCCCTGCATGACATACTTTCAACACAATTGTTTTGAAAAAATATTTGGTGAGGACCGAAATTCGTTACCAAGTACTCGAGAGCACCGGTCGTTAGAAGCATGGAACGCATATCAACTTTAACTTGAAATAGCTCTAGGTAATATGCAAAATGCGTTATAATATATTTTAGCCTCGCCTGACAATTTCAAGTTACAACTTCATTTTTGTGAGAAAAGGTCAATATTTCCATGTTATCACTGCTGGCTGTAGTGAAGTATATATGGCCGAGTAAGCGGCTCTGCCATCCAAGGGCGGATCCAGCCGGCCGTTTTGGGGGGGGCAAACCATTTTTCGTGGACCTTACCTACCCCCAAATTCGAATTTCTTTCCGGATTTGATCCGCTTTGTTTTGCGACCACACGATTTCTTTCATTTTTTTGTTTTTAGTTTTTTCGACTTCTTTGGATATTGAAAAAGGAAATAGGTATTTGTTACTTAGCGCCGCGAAGCGGCGCGAAATTTTTACGGGTTTGCCTGATAAAGCACAGAAACACAGGCGGTTCCCATTGTAGAAAATATACAGCTAAACGTGCCATTCATTCAATTCACCGATATATGAACCGAAAACGATGGTGATGGCTTCGTTATGACGATGGTGACCGATGTGACGCCGCGAAGCGCGTAAAAAAGTTTTATTTTTAGTCGTGGGAAAACAAAATTTTAAACATTGGAACCAGACTCAGTTAACCCTATGCCTGGTTGAATCCGGTATTGATGAAAAATATTTTAAAATTAAGGTAGTATTTAATAAATACATTTTTTCGGATATAACCGGATGACTGTATGTGCATGAAAACTTTGGGTATATTGGTTAATAAATAACTGAGATACATATGCATGCGTAGAACTCAATTTGAGTTGGGGCAAAAGCCATTTGAGGTTCAATCTTTCCATGCAAAACGTACATAGCGTATGTTAAATCCGAAAATGTGGGGCAGAATGACCCCCCCCCCCCCCCCCCCCAGCTCTACCGCCTATGTGACATATGCATTAACATTTAACCACTGAAAAGTTCATAATTTATGGGAGTGGAACCTTGGGGCTAGAATAGGTACCGCCAAGACTGCCAGACGCTTAATTCATTAATTTTCCCATTTTACAAATTTCTATGATTAAACAATTGTGTATATTGTGTCATGCCGCGAAGCGGCGCGAAATTTTCGAGTTTTCACTGTGAATGGCTGTATTTTGACTGTTTCAAAGGCAATTTTTACAGTGTATGTCCGACCGTTTGGGGGGGGGCAAAACATAGTCTCATGACCTTTGGGGGGGCATGGCCCCTTTGGCCCCCCCCCCCTGGATCCGCCCTTGCTGCCATCTGAGCAGAGATGACTCATCTGACGGAGCTGACCGTGGTCTGTCCAGATCCACCTAGCACGCTCGGCAGCTGCCTGACGCCGGAGATAAGGAGCTGCTCAGTGTTCAGCCAGTGAGCCCTGCCGTCCAGCCTAAACAGGCCTCGTCGGGCCGCAGGACCTTGAGACGTTTCCTTGTTTGGGTGGGCTTTTCGTATTTTGGGAGTGTGCCATGCTGGGAGAGTAAACAAAGCGTGGCCATCGGTGAACTATAACCCCTGCGGACAAGGTGGCTAACCACCGCTGTCACGTGGGTGACAGGGTGTCACGTGGGTAACGACTCATGACAGACGATGTCCGTCCACAGTGTTTACAGCGCTGACGGATCAGAAGGAAACTTGGCCGTGGAAGCTCTCGTTGTGGTATGATGTATGTACATGCATACATACCTATGATATTATTATGCAAAAAGGTGATAACCGGAAAACATGAAAGAGATGAAAACAAAAATGACTGAATGAATGATTGAATGAATGAATGAATGAATGAATGATTCACAAAATGTCCTCAACAAAGTTCAACGATTTTGATTTATGATGTTGGCAACATAATTCATCGAATACAAATAACTGAAGGTATCTCAGTAATTGTATGGCTTCATACTTTTAATTTACATGATCAGAGCATAATTTAGATACAATTGACCGGTGGGTAATTCAAAATCGTAGAAAAGAAGAACGGCGAAGCCGTTCTGAGTTTCGAAGATTTCCACTGGGGCATCGCTCAGAAAAGTAGCTGGCAATGTGTTTGTGTGTCTGTTTGTCCATATGAAATTTGTATTTGTTCTACCGGCCAAACGGTTTGCAGCAGCGACTCAAATTTTCAGGGTGCATGCATCTCACACTTACCTAACTTCCTGCATCGTAACCACTTGGGGTGCAAAATGCACCCGTGGGGGTGTAAAAAGCACCCTTTTCGACCCTCTTTTTCAACGGGCTTTAAAAGTGTCTAAAAAAATTGTAAAATATGATCTTTTTACCACATGTTCCTCAAATTGTCTCCTTTAATTCGCTTTTTGAAAATTTGCCTTAAAAAAATGGAAAATGGTCAAAAAATTAAATATGAAAATATTTTTGACTTCGAAAAAATGTCAAGAATGAATTTTAGAGGGCAAATTTTGCAAAAAGTTTGTGTGGATTTGTCTCATCTTCAATTTTTCTGTTGGATATTTTCTCGTAAAACACTTGAAAATCGGTCAAAAATGCAAAAACGCGTAAAAAACACGCAAAATTGCACAAAAATGCAGTTTTACGGCAAGTGAAATTGCAGTTGGAGCCCACGAAATAACATATTGTGGTGTGTATTCACCTCCTCTTCAGTTTCGTGAATGAATTTTTTATCAAAAACGCCTAGAAATTGGTCAAATTCGCAAAAAAAATATAGCACTCATAGTGTATTACCAATGGGGCCCATTGACAATGTATTAGCAATGGGGTTCCGCCGTTGCTGTACGTGAACACGTGGGTGAACTGACGGCTTACAACTACAAATGAGATACCATGCTGAACTTCTACCGCCCCCGCATAGCAAGCAAGGGAAGACAAACGTATGTAAATGGCCTTATAACACTTGAACTATAAGAAGAGCGTGGTTATATGAGCGTACGATTTTGAAACCCAAGTTAATGCGATCAGCATTAATGGCCTCTAGTTCAAAATCGTAGAGAGGAAGAACGGCGAAGCCGTTCAACAAAAGACGTAACTGAAAATAGCATTTGTATTGCAGATTCGTTCACTCAATATTGATGGATATCAATATTCCTTTGGATGATGACTTTGAACATCACATGATGTATGTGTGTGCTCGTTCTCAGAACGCTGATACAAGTAAAGCCAAGTAGAAAAGTATCGTGTTCGGCCTGACATTGTGTGTGTTTGTTTCTCAGGGTGCTGATGGAGGTGTACTCGTGGAGGATAGTGCTGCTGATTATTGCCGGCATCGTGTTCGTCGTCCTCACCGCCTGCGGACTGCTGATGAAACCTTGCGGCAAGGCTAATCATATCACCAGTAAGATTACGTATATTTTCAGTTAATTTTAAAGTAAAAGGTGACTAAAAACGCACGAAATTCCTACTTGCAGTGCGTTAGCGCATTATTCTATAATTCAGGTGCTAATACAAGCTAAGCATAAAGATGTATATAAACACATGTATTGATGTGTAGTGTATCCATATACGTCGCCACGAGGGGGAGGGGAGGAAAGAAAGCGGGCAGCTTGCCCCCCCCCCCCACCCACAACCTCCGGCTGGCGGCAATCTGAGATCAATACAGATCTCCGAGATAATTTAAGGGTCGGAAAATGGAGTAGGTTGATGAAGTACAGAGATTTGCTCCTACGCCAATGTTTAAAACATATCCTTCTTCGTCTTTAATCATATTTTTCAGGGAAGTTCACGTGTGTCTGATATATTTGTTCCCACTCCCTCCTCAACATACAAATTTAATGCGATGCCAATGTGCACAGCTCTTGAATAATGTTCAGAAAGATGTTTAACCCTATTCCTTGCGGGGGCAGATTCTGCCCCCCCCGGGAGTTTTTCGCCACCGGCTTCTGAACTGTTATGTCTTTCGTTTTGAAACTTCGGACTTTTCTAAATATGATGACAGTGTTCTGGTTCCAAAATTTTGAAAAAAAATCGGCCCAGCAGAGCGACTCCAGGGGTCATGTTTTGGGGGAGGTTTGTTACGAATGCGTTGGTTGTGCGCACATACTTCTTTCGTAGTTTTGCAGTGGAGATACAACCGTGAAAACTAAGACACTGCTACAATACATCATACATAATTGGATTATACATATTTTGGGGCAGAGGTGCACTCAGGTACATAAAATGGGAGGCGATATTCTCCGTTAATTTAGGCCCAACTTGAAATATGTAGAATGATAAAAGGCGTTCCACACATGGTGCCCCCCGCGTTGTTTACCTGAATCCGCTTATGCGCAATATATTATATTTAACAAATTACAGCATCAAGGCCCAAATGCGAGGTTCCTATCGTCCCAAATACTCACGAACAGCACATATTTTGTTATAAAAAATCCCCCCATTTTTCATCCCTGAGTAAGCCTATGATTTTTCATTTTTGTACTTGTCCCTTTCGTTCGTTGAAGAATATGACATTGGAAGCTCAAAAACGTTTTTGCATGAAAATCGGTCGAATCACATGGCTACAATGACCTTTCAAAAAGAAGCAAAAAAAAATACACCGCCCCCCCCCATTTTTTAACTAAAAAGCAATTTTGTGGTACAAATAGTCGTTTTGTCGTCCAAATTTCGTCACGACAAATCGAATGGTGTTTGTCTCATCGATATCAGCCGAGCAGTTCTCGAGATCTCTGGGGGGGGGGCAGAATCTGCCCCCCGCAGGTTAACGTAATGTTGGCCGCCCGCAAGGAATGGGGTTAATTATTGCGGTGCTTCCAAGTCTTTCCTTGCTTTGCGTTTGCTTTTTCTCTATGCCTCGCTTCGTCGCTTTATCAATAAATTTAGTCCTTATGTTTTGTATGGGTGGCTTTTCTAGGTCAGGACCAGCGCTAAGCAGAGCTTGTTGTGCAAGTCCTGACCTCACCACCCGCTCGCGCAATTCCTGTTTGTTGGCAGAATTTAGAGAGGAAAGTTGTACGACATGTACGTGCCTTACATACCTGGACACAGTCCGCCCCGCTCACTGACATCACCTGACCTTGAGTGCGACCGCTGCCACCGGCCGCAGGTCATCCCAGTCAGGAGCAAATAGCGAGCGCCAACGGCCAAAGCGACTCGAACCCGGGATGCCACTACCGGGACAGGTCAGAAGTCCAACGCTCTCCCACCGAGCTACAAGCACTGGAGGATCCAGACTCTCTCCGTAGTGGGAGACATCTTTTGGGGGGCAAAAAAGCACCTTTATTTTAGCTGCGGATTCGGGCCGGTTACCTTATTTTGGAATTCGAGATAAAAAACTTTTTAGGGACTTTTTCAGATATTTGCTCTAAAAAAACTTTAAAAAAATGTTTTATCTGGATAAAAATGCGTTTTTTCGTAGCATATACACATAAAAGTAATAATAGCATTATCTCATACCAACTCGTAGGGGCTCCAACGATAATTTTTAAATGGGGGTCAGCTGAAATTTCGGAAAAATGTACTCCCGTTTTGTATGCGTATATTTCAGCTTTTGCAGTATTTTTAATGTGGATTTCCATGTTATAGTAGGTATTTAGTTATGTAGCGCCGCGCGCGAATTTTTTCGAGTTTGTCTGTTAAAACCCATAAATATATACGGTGGGCTTTGTAAAGGCTAAGAGGCTGTCAGTGCTATTTATTTAATTCAGCCTTACGATGGATCAAAGAAGATGACGATGACTTCGTTATGACAATGGCCACCGCTGTGACGACGCGAAGCGACGTGAAAGTATAAATTTTAGTTAGTGGAAAACGGCATTTTCATATTGGAACCAAACCCTAATTGGAGCTAAGTCTCAGTTAACCCTTTTCCTGGATGCACAGCTCAGTATGATATTGGAATTATGTAGTTTTTCATATAGGTACATTAGCCTCGGATAGAAAATCACGATGAACGGTGGCAGTCAGCACTCAATAGTACATATCAAAATAATAACTGTATCAATACATATATGTACCAAACTGTAACAAACATATCTGGTAATATTGCAAATGATTTGAAAGCAGCAAGACTGAGTCAGAAATACTTTTCTGCACATAAATGATCCCTGTGGATCTGGAGGACCCTGGTGGGAGATTACTTGGAGAGATGGTCCTGGTCTGGTTCCCACTATTAGCTTTTCGGTCAAGCAAGCTGGGCACCGCCCTAGCAGCTTACGGGTGCCGATGACCGCGTCCTCGCGTTCGCGTCGCCTTTTTTGAAACTCGGCAGGCTAGCTAGCTTTCATAAAGCCTACTTGAAAGTGAATATTTTATGAAGGGAGTGGGCCCTGTGGCCAGGAATAACCGTCAAGCAGAGCCTCTGCCAGACACTTAATGGAATTAATTTATCTATTTTCCTAATTTGTATAATTAATTGCGAAACTTGTGTCATGCTGCGAAGCGGTGCGAAACTTTTTCAGTTTTTTACTGTGGATAGCAGAAATTTGTCTTCTGGAAAGCTACTTTTACATTAAATTTTATTATTTCCCGCAAGTTGTTAACTCTCCCAGTTTTCTACTTAGATCAATGATTTTTCACGTTCAGTGCAGGGAACGCGCGGGAAAGAGGTATTCTTGTATTAAATACCCCCCCCCCCAATATTCCTGCGGGGAGGGGGCAATTGCCCTGATGACTCATGTCCCCCTGGATCCACCAGTACGTGGCTACAGGGGTTACTATACGAAGCAAAAGCGATGAATGAACTTGGTGAACTGCCCGCAGTTGGCTACCTGGCTGAAATGAAGGAAAACATCGGCATCATGAAATCGGTACCGTTCCTGACGCTCTGCTTCAACAACCTGCTGTACTGCTTCGGCCTGGTGATCGTGTACGTCCACCTGGGCGGCCTGGCCATCTCCTCTGGCCTCTTCAGCAAGACCAACTCTGGCCTCATCTTCTCCATCGTCGGCGCCTCGAACCTGGTGAGCAGATCTCATGTTTCCTTTACTAAACTACACCGCCTCCAGCCTGGTGAGCTGGTACCTCTATTGTACTGCCCTCTGTTTTGTTGCTATGACATTCGCAATAATGTAGGTCTACTTTTTTAACACGCTTCAACAACAAGAAACAATTTTTGAGAGAAAAAATGAACGTGTGCAATCTAATTTTTAACCAGCACAACCTGTTTTGCTGCTACGGCTTTCACAATAATTAACGATAATGTATAAAAAAATGTACTTTTTGTTCAAAATTGATCTATAGGGTTATCTTTTGTGCAAGGTTACGCTGCAGAGGTATTTTTGGTGGCCAAAATAACGCACTTAACTTAATCAAATGTAAAAAAAATACTTACATGGCTGAATTCGCAATGAAACTGAAATAATTGTTTCGGGCTTTGTTGCGTTACCTTCAATGACCTTAAACACGTGACCACGTGAACTTTTTTCTTTAACCTCGTGTGACTCCGGGTCCACCTCTAGTTTTAAATTTTCACCTCCCAAAATACTTGCCAATATATTCGCCACCTTTGTGTACAGGTGGGGCCTGTTTATTATTTTACTCGTCTTTGTATACAGTTTGTAAATTTTTATTTCACCCTTTTTGTACGGGTTTAACGTTAATTATTTGCGCCTGTTTTCGTGTACAGGTGGGAAGTTCATTGCTTTTCCCATCTTTGTGTACAAGTGGGACGTTCATTATTTTCGCCCATCTTTGTGTAGAAGTGAGACGTTCATTAGACTCGCCTGTCTTTGTGTGCAGTGCAGGTGGGAGGTTCAGTTAATTATTGTCGTCCGTCTTTGTCTGCAGGTGGGGCGAGTGTTACACGGCGTGGTCTGCCATTTCCCGCGTATGACTACCATCCTGGTGTACATGGTCTCCAGCCTCGGCTCCGGCCTCGCCACGGTGCTGATGCCCGTCTCCAGCAGTGTCACAGGTGAGCAGCTTTCGCTTCCACCCATAGCGTCATGCACGGGCGTCATTTTCTGAAAATGATTGGTATGGCCCTAATGCTAACTTTATAGATTTCAATGTCATTCTTACCATGCAACGCCATAGGCCTAATGTTAAAATGTGAAATTATTGGTAGGGCTCGGGCCCTACCAGGCCTATAGAAAACGACTCCCATGATGAGTGAACAATAAAATGGCAAAATGTGCATTATAACAGTTTCGCTGTATGTGACAACTGTGGGATTTTCTCGTTCTTTTTTCTTATGTATTTGGTAACCACACTTCTGAGTTCTGACACGCACCATGCTGAAACGATGTGGCAAGTAGAGGTGTGCACTGTGCACTGTGCAAGGTTAAAAACATTGCAACCGCAACCACCCGTAACCGTGGGGATCGAGTCCGCAACCGTCCGTAACCGCAATAAGCCGTATCGAGTCCGTAACCGTCCGTAACCGCAATAAGCCGTATCGAGTCCGTAACCGTCCGTAACCGCAATAAGCCGTATCGAGTCCGTAACCGTCCGTAACCGCAATAAGCCGTACGGCTCAAATCCACAACCGCCCGTAGCCGATAAGGCTCAAATCCGTTTTCGCCCGTAACCACAGCAAACGGAATGTGGAACCGCCTGTAACCGCACGTACCAATAATGTTTGTTTACTTTTTTAACGTAAAAATCGTACCTGTTGAGTGTTCAATGTTCAATAGCCGTGTTCTTTAGCTTTAGCTTTCTTTAGCATGAAAAGACTGAGATCTGGAAAAGGGTAATTGGCTAAATAGGTAAAATACATGGAGACCGAAGGGCTTAAAAGGACTGTCCCACCTAGGCCACCTTAAAAAAATGTGTCAAATGTAAGTCGTTTGTGGTGCAAAATATGAAGTGAATGCTGCTGAACACGATTATTGAACATTTGTTTCTTCACGAACAGTGGCTACAATTCATAAAAAATCTTTTATTATTTTTTGGCTGATGACGTCATGATGAAAGGAATTTTTTGGGAAAAAACCTTCACTGCTGTTTAAAGTAGGACTAGTGTTATGGCTAAATGTATGGCCAAAGGTAAAACAAGTCGACTGTATCAACATTTAGCATAGAGAGACACGACATCGGCTCCACCCCCCCCCCCCCCCCCCCCCCCTCGGCCCACCCATTCAATACATTGGGTGGCTGGCGATGTTACAGATTGCAAATCAAAACCTTCGAATTTCTCTGTGATTCGACCTCAGTGGTTGTTTAACTTTTACCATATGCCGGGTATCAAAAAATACATTAGCCGGAGAATGGTGTGTACAACTTGGTTTACAACGAAAAAGCCCCTAGGTCAAATTTGTTTGCTACCAGAGCGCGTAAAAACAGTTTGTGTTGATAAAATTCTGACTGCGAATTCTGAAAGCTTTGTCGACTTGCTTCCAAAGGCTTTTCTTCAATTTTATCGCAAGTCAAAATTTAACTATAAAAGGAAATAATTCTTGCTCTGGTAAAGGACCTAGTTATAAATTAAACATGATTGAAAATATGAAAAATACACATTGAATGACTTACGCGGCATATGGTAAAAATCATACCCCACTCGGCCGGAATAAATTGTCAAGACCTCTGTGCTTTCTTGATTTTTGACCTCGGCCTTCGGCCTCGTTTTCAAAATTCAAGGAAAGCACCTCGGTTCTCAGACAATTTTATTTACACCGGCCTCATGCGTATTATATAAACATAATTTCCAATGCCAAGCACGCAAAATGGCTATCTCAACTCAAATCTTATGTTAAGGTGGGACAGTCCCTTTAAGGAACGCAAAAACTCAAAGAGATAGGTCCTCACAAGAAGTGAAGAATCTGATAATAATCTTTGATAACATAACTTTGGTGTAACTGTAGCTTCCATGCCGTTGCCTGCGTAGTTTCTATGTTGATGCCTGTACGATTGAACGGAAATAATATATTTAATGTGTTGGCAGAATTATCTTCGCTGCGAGGTATATACGCAATGTCGTCTTTACTCCTCGCCAGTGTAGGGCGTGACCTATACGTGATATTGTATGTGTGGGAGGGGGTACGACCCAATATTCCCTTACTTGTACCCTGGTGTTTCGTCCCCTAATTGAGCTTCGATGTAAAAACGAGCATGCCGCTTGTGACGGGAGGAAGCCGTTGGTATCAAAGTTTAAGGTCATGGCGTCTTAAGTGACCTCTGGTGTCATGTCAATGATCCGGATGTCATCAAATCGTGAATGCGTAGAAATGTAATTTAATTGAGCTAGAATCGTGAATGAGCAAGTCATTATGCAAAATGGGTGCTGAGATCAGCGACCTCGGCTCGGTTGACCTGTGAAAGGGAATGAACAATACATTGAACCCACATTGAACAATATAATAATGTAAAATGGATGCCAAATTTGACATCAGCCTCGCAAAATGTCGTAGAAAGTGCCAGAAGCCAAAAAGTCATTTCAGGTCATGGGAGGTCACGACCTTAGTGAAAGCCATACATGTCACGTTGTAACACCTGTGCATATGCTCCTGAGCAACAAACGCTCGGAAATTGTACAAGTTACAAGCATTGATACTACAGGACGCCAGCTAGGTCTGACATGACTTAGGAAAAAAATATAGGTCACGGGTCATGAGGGGTAGACGTAGAAGTTAAACAAAATTCAAAGTATGTGTCCAATTGCTGAAAAATTGGGTACTAAAAGTTGTGTTGCAATCGGTTGATAACTACGCGAGTATACCCGAAAATCCGAGAGGGTGGCATTTTCCCGCCCCACTCCTACACTGGCGAGGGTTAATGTTTAGATTTTAACAAACGAAATACCATGAGCTTTTCCTCGAAGATATGAAAAAAAAATCAAAAAGTTATCCAAAATTAAGTTATTCAAAATTAAGTTATTAAAGTAACTAAAAGTTATTTAATGTTAAATTGAAAGTTATAAAAAATTATAACTTTTTGATTTTTTCATATCTTCGAGGAAAAGGTCATGGTATTTCGTTTGTTAATTTTGTCAACTATGTTCCTCGCACAAGCACTAAGCTCTATTTATATTTTAACGTCAAATTAAACCGCAGAATGATATCACCGCAACAGTAACTGCCCGTAACCGTAAACCTAGTGAAACTGCAACCACCCGTAACCGTGACTTTGAGTGGAAAATGCAATCGTAATCGCCCGTAACCGCGGTTAACAGCGGTTAACCGCGGTTTAACCGCCCGACTGTACCGTGAACTGTACAGTTACACCTCAATGAAGTGTCAAGTGTCAGCGTGAGCTGGGTGTCCACAACAGCTCGTGCTGCCATCTGTCGGCAACGCTGGCCATGTGTGCCTATGTTTTCGTACCACTATACTGACCGTACTGCCATCTATCGGCAGCGCTGGCCATGTGTGCCTGTGTGTTCGTACCACTATACTGACCGTACTGCCATCTATCGGCAAGCGTGGCCATGTGTGCCTGTGTGTCGCTACCACTATACTGACCGTTACTGCCATCTATCGCAGCGCTGGCCATGTTGTGCCTGTGTGTTCGTAACCACTATACTGACCTACTGCCATCATCGGCAGCGCTGGCATGTGGCCTGTGTGTTCGTACCCACTATACTGACCGTACTGCCATCTATCGGCAGCGCTGGCCATGTGTGCCTGTGTGTTCGTACCACCACACTGACCGTACTGTCATCTATCGGCAGCGCTGGCCATGTGTGCCGGCGTGTTCGTACCACTATGCTGACCGTACTGCCATCTATCGGCAGCGCTGGCCATGTGTGCCTGCGGCTGCGTGTTCGTACCACTATACTGACCGTACTGCCATCTATCGGCAGCGCTGGCCATGTGTGCCTGCGGCTGCGTGTTCGTATCACTATACTGACCGTACTGCCATCTATCGGCAGCGCTGGCCATGTGTGCCTGTGTGTTCGGCTTCTGCAGCTCCTGTCTGGGCTCTCTGCTGCCGGACATCATCATCCGGCTGGTGGGGGACCAACGGCTCGGCGTTGGCTACGGCTTCCTCCTCCTATTCGAGGGCGCCGGCTCCATGCTCGGAGGACCCGTGGCCGGTAGGTGGCGCTGAGGTCGTAGAAGGTGACACTGAGGTCGTGATAGATGACGCTGAGGTCGTGTTAGGTGACGGTGAGGTCGGGATATGTGACGGTGAGGGGTCTGTTAGGTGAACGCTTGAGGTTCATAGGAGGGGGCGCTGAGTCGCTGATAGGTGACGCTGAGTCGTGAATAGATGACCCTGAGGTCGTGCATATGACGGCTGAGGTCGTGATAGACAGCACGGCCACTGAGGCCACGATAGTGGCGCTGAGGTCGTAGTAGGTGGCGGCGAGGGTGTGGTAGGTATCTCTGAGGTCGTAACATGTAGCGCTCAGGTCGAGACACTTCGTCCAGCCGAAAACCAATGTTGACAACATTTCGCTTGGCCTGTCGCTTGTTTCGTGATACGTCTCCCCGTCTCCGACAGGGATGCTGTTCGACTATATGCTGGTGTACGACTACAGTTTCTTCCTGTCCGGCGTGCTACTGATGGCCGCTGGCGTGGTGATGGTGGTCCCCTGGCGGTATACCAACGCCTGGCAGCGCGCCGACTCTGTGTACAGGACGGCGACCGACACCGAGCCGCCGGCGGACGCGAGCCAGCCGCCACCGACCGCCCCCGCCGCCGCCGCCGCCGCCGCCGCCCCCACCACCTCAGACAAGGCGGCGCAGAAGGCAGCCGAGGCGGAACGCTCTGTTCAGGAGGACGCTTCCCGCTGGGACCAGCAGCCGACGGCAGAGGGGGAGCAGGTGTAGCGCCAGTCAACGCTGAGCTGATGGCTGGCTGGGAGACGCTGGAGAGAGGAGCAGGTAAAGCCACGGTCAGCGCTGAGCTGATGGCGGATCCCTGCCGAGAAGCTGCGGCGCTGGAGACGGGCAGTGTTGATTCAGCGCCCCGCCGATGGTGGCAGCACTGGGCAGCCCTCACGGCTGGCCGAGGGCAGCACGACTCTCCGTTCGCGTGTCAAGTGACGGACTGTGGCCGACGGTCGCAGGAGGCCGGCGCTAAGGGGACCGGTGGTAGGCCGAGTCACAGTCCAGCGGTGCCCACCGGATACCCGCTGCCGAGAAACCGAGTGATACAGTGGGCACACTGGATTCGCAGGTCACCTCTTCGTAGCAAGTGGAGGGAGGCAGCGACTGCGAAACACGAATGTCATGATGTCGACTGCATTACAAAACTCGGTGTTAATCGGTCGAAACCAGTGTAACCATTGTCAACAGCCTATACGCGCGCGCGTGCGTGCGTGCGTGAGTGTGTGTTAAATGAGGCCGCCTCTCTACGAAGCGTTATTATACATGTTGTTCGTATACCTGCATCGTGCGGACACTGTGCAGTGTGCACTGAACAGGTATGGCTTACACAAGCTGCTGTGCGGAAAATACTCAGTTATCTGCAACGTATCGCAAGCGTGCCTTACGTCTTAGGATAAAGCAAAAACACAGCTCACGAAGTGTCTTAGCGAAGATGAGCACGGTGGCCTAGCATTTGCCTTGCATAATCCGTTCCTATTACCGACACTCGGCGGTCGGCAGTACCTACATGTCGGAACATCAGCACGTGCTATTTGTGTGCATGTGTGTACATATGACTCCCGATCTCTAGGCAACACTGTGCTATCAATGTTTCATGAGCTTGCCAATAGCGATGGGTTGTCAGAATTGCTATTCTTCTATGTCAGCATACTGTCCATGATACATTTGTTTCGATGCAGACACATTTGGAGAACTGGTGAATGACTATTCCCTATCAAGTAGGTATACCGGGTCAACACCGGTGTCGATTTGTATACTTTTGGGAGGGCCCCCCCCCCCCATGTCAAATTTTAACATTAGGCCTATGGCGTTGCATAGTAAGAATGGAATTATAATCGATTAAATTAGCATTGGGGCCCCCAATCATTTTTAGAAATTGACACTCCTGCGGGTCAAGTCAGGTCATGTTCAATATACCAGCCCTCTTGGCTGATGTGAGCTGGCATCATGTCGCTCCTAATGACAATCTACTGCGTCCTTTGTGCTCGACACATCTGCCCCAAAATTCTGCACCCCAAAATGGCCGGGGTACAGCGGCTGCAACGGCTAAACGGCCATAAAACAGATTGTGTAACCTTGCGCGTTCGTATTTGTAGCGAATGTGGGTCTGTGGAGGCTGAGATACATTAACACTAAGAAGAGACACTGTCTTCCACAGCTTCATGGCACACATGGTCCTTATGAGGGTCAAAACACAGCGCATTCGGAACTGCGAGTCTGTTATTGATTTAGGTTAGATCGGTTTGGAAAATATCCAGTGTAGCGCACCTGCAGGCTGCACTAGAGTAGACAATGGATGCCTAAGCGTGACTTTGGATCGATTATTTAGTCGCTTAAAACAAGACGCGGGTTCAATCAGTGATAGCAATCCCCACGTTGGCTGGCGATACTTGTCCGACCTATGCACATTTGCTGATATGTAGCGCGTGTTCTCTCAGCTGAGAGACGTCCAGCTGAGATGTGCGCTGTATTGATATTCCCAGCCGTTCGGGAAACACCAATTCTGTATAACTGCTGAACTGCTGCTAATTTCACTGCTGAAGTACGGCGATGTACATTACACTGCTGAAGTACGGCGTGCCCCAGCTTGAGAGAAGCTGGGGCATTGAATGTCAGCAGGCGCTGTCATAATCGCGTGCGCGTTTCGGACTCGGTGAGAACAGTTAGTGCCTAAGTGCAGACGGCAGCCGTGTAGACTGCGCAGCCTGGCGCATTGTCTGTGTTAACATACGTACCAAAGTCGTGAGATGGCAATACATATATATGTTTATCACAAGCCATCGTGTTCGGTGAAAGTATAGGCAGGCGATGAAAACACGAAATAGTAGCTACACAGTGATGTGAATACAGTGATAACATTGCGAGCGATCTACCTTTCCCAGGGACAATCACGGTCAAAAGTGGAGTACAGTCGCTTATTAACCGCTACCGCGACCTTTTCTGGTCAACAGTGAAGCACAATAATGCTTATAAATCTTATCTTTAATAGCTTGCATGTTCTATTCATTAAAAGTTCTCATTTTGCAACATCTTTGTGCCAACAACTTGCAACCTATGAACGATACAAAAGTGAAAATATCAAAATATGAAGAGTTGATTGTGCTGAAACTTGTATTAAAATATGGAGACAATCAAGCCAAGAACATTTAAGTTATTGCCAAATTGTTTTCCCATAGCGTTACACGAGAAGCCCGTCCTTAACACAACATTACCAGCAGCTTTCTACCCGTGACCTTTCGTGGTCAACGGTGGAACACAGTCGTGAGTCTCGACTTAAAATCCGAGAATTACTTCTCTTACTTATAACGCCGTCGGACTCTCGCAGTGTAGGGGATGCCACCCCCTCGGTTTTCCGGAAATAACTCGCGTAGTTATAAACCGATCGCGATGAAAATTTCAGTACCTACCCTACTTTTGAACAATTTGACATATACTCTGAAAATTTAAAACATCTAACCTTTATGACCCATGACCTTTGACCTGTTTCTCAAGGTCGTGTTTGGCGCAACTGGCGTCCAGCAGTATCGATCCTTGAAACATGTGCAGTTTCCGAGTGTTTGTTGTTCAGAAGCATATGCAAAGGTGTTTCTAGGTCACAGTTGTGGTTTCTGAAGAGATTGCGACCTCGATTGACCTTTTCAGAGGTCAAACGAGGTCATTGATCTCCGATGACCTCAGATGCCGTTTGCTGGCTTCTGTCCGTTTCCAGAACAATATGTGACGCTGATTTCAAATCTGTGATCAATTTTACATAATTATATATTCCATTGTGGTTATTCGCTTATAAAGGTTAACCGAGGTCAATGACCTCATAAGACTTGACATGAACTCTTTTGGAATTTGGCAGTTTCTAAGTCATTTTGTGATGCTGATTTCAAATTTGGAGAGTAGTTCGCATTCAAGATGTTTCTTTACGATTTTTGTTCGATTTTTTATACACATTTACGATTTAAGCATTTTGGTCTTTGACATGACCCCAGAGGTCACCTAATGAACCAGGACCTTAAAATCGGATGTCAATGACTTCCTCTCGTCACAAGCAACACGCTCGTTTTGTAATCGAAGCTCTAGCTCAATTAGGGGCCAAACGCAAAGGGCGGGTCGTATCATCCACCCCCTACACGGTCACGCAGTAATATTGCACGGGCGAGAGTTAAACGCCACGTAATAGATATATAGCTGTATTCAAGAGACTGCGAACATACACGCTGCAACAAGTAACAGTGGCCGGCCACACACCGCTAATGTAACACGTCTGGCTGCGGCGGAGACCACCAGCGACCCAGGGGAATGCAGGAGCAGCTCATCTGCACACCGTAACAACCCCACCAGAGTACGGCCCGAGTACGGTCCCCACACGACGTCCGGCACTGGACCTCCGTACCAGCCGGGTCCCAGCCGCCGCGCTCCATACCCGGCAGCACAGACACACTGTGACGGGCAGACACAGGTCAGCAGACACACCGTGGCAGACAGACACAGGTCAGCAGACACACCGTGACAGGCAGACACAGGTGCAGACACAGGTGTCAGGATCGGTCCGTCCCGATGGCAGTAGAGACCCGACCGGCGGCGGCGTGACGCGGCAGTGGCTGTGGAGCAGCACCACCACTGCTCAGCAGTCCGATGACGACGTACTGACAGGCCAGGCAGAGAGCAGGGGCCGCACTGACAGACACTTCGAGAGCGGGAATAGGCGGCCGAGAGCAGCGCTCAGCTGTTGTCCAGACGGCCTGGTGATCACTGAGCACCGTGCGACGGTCCGACTCCGCCCAGCTGTGGTCCAGACGGCCTGGTGATCACTGAGCACCCGGGCGCGGTCCGACTCCGCCCACTGTGCGTTCCAGACGGCCGGTGATCACTAGCACCCGCGACGGTCCGACTTCCGCCCAGCTGTGATCCAGACGGCCTGGTGATCACTGAGGCACCCGGCGACGGTCCGACTCCGCCCAGTTGTGGTCCAGACGCCTGGGTGTATCACTGAGCACCCGGCGACGGTCGACTCCGCCCAGCTGTGGTCCAGACGGCCTGGTGATCACTGAGCACCGGGCGACGGTCCGACTCCGCCCAGCTGTGGTCCAGACGGCCTGGTGATCACTGAGCACCGGCGGGACGGTCCGACTCCGCCCAGGCTGTGGTCCAGACGGCCTGGTGATCACTGACACCGGCGACGGTCCGACTCCGCCCAGCTGTGGTCCAGACGGGCGTGGTGATCACTTGAAACTGTCATCACTGAAAGCACACCGGCGACGGGTCCGACTCGCCCAGCTGTGGCACAGGACGGACTGGTGATCACTGGAGCACCCGGCCGGACCGGTCCGACTCGCCCAGCTGTTGGTCCAGACGGCCTGGTGATTCACTGAAACTGTATCACGGAGCACCGTTGCGACGTCCGACTCCGCCCCAGCTGTGGTCCAACGGCCTGGTGATCACTGAGCACGTGCGACGGTTTCCGACTCCCCCAGCTGTTGGTCCAGACGGCCTGGTGATCACTGAGCACCCGGCGACGGTCCGACTCCGCCCCAAGCTGTTGGTCCGACCGGCCTGGTGATCACTGAGCACCCGGCGACGGTCCGACTCCCGCCCAGCTGTGGTCCAGACGGCCTGGTGATCACTGAGCACCGGCGACGGTCCGACTTCCGCCCAGGCTGTGCCTGTCCAGACGGCCTGGGATTCACTGAGCACCCGGCGGACGTCCGACTCGCCCAGCGTGGGTCCAGACGGCGGGTGATCACTGAGCACCCGCGACGGTCCGACTCCGCCCAGCTGTGGTCCAGACGGCCTTGATCACTGAGCACCGTGCGACGCGTCCGATCCGCCCAGCTGTGGTCAGACGGCCTGGTGATCACTGAGCACCGGCGACGGTCCACTCCGCCCGCTGTGGTCCAGGCGGCCTGGTGATCACTGAGCACCCGCGACGGTCCGACTCCGCCCAGCTGTGTCAGACGGCCTGGTTGTATCACTGAGCACCCGGCGACGTCCGAACTCCGCCCACTGTGTTCCAGACGGCCTGGTGATCACTGAGCACCCGGCGACGGTCCGACTCCGCACAGCTGTGGTCCAGACGGCCTGGTGATCACTGAGCACCGTGCGACGGTCCGACTCCGCCCAGCTGTGGTCCAGACGGGCTGAACTGTCATCACTGAGCACCGGGCGACGGTCCGACTCCGCCCAGCTGTGGTCCAGACGGCCTGGTGATACTGATCACCCGGCGACCCGGTTCCGACTCCGCCCAGGCTGTGGTTCCAGACGGCCTGGTGATTCACTAGCACCGTGCGACGGTTCCGAACTCCGCCCAGGCTGTGGTCCAGACGGGCGGTGATCAGCTTGAACTTGTTCATCACTGAGGCACCCGGCGACGGTCCGACTCCCGCCCAGCTGTGGCACAGACGGCCTGGTGATCATGAGACACCCGGCGGACGTCCGACTCGCCCAGCTGTGTCCAGACGGCCTTTGGTGATCACTGAACTGTCAAATCACTTGAGCACCGTGCGACGGTCCGACTCCGCCCAGCTGTGGTCCAGACGGCCTGGTGATCACTGAGCACGTGCGACGAGTCCGGACTTCCGCCCAGCTGTGTGTCCAGACGGCCTGGTGATCACTGAGCACCCGGCGACGGTCCGACTCGCGCCCAGCTGTGGGCCAGACGGCCTTGGTGATCACTGAGCACCCGGCGACGGTCCGACTCCTGCCCAGCTTGTGGTCCAGAGGCCTTGTGATCAACTGAGCACCCGGCGACGGTCGACTCCGCCCAGCGTGGTCCAGACGGCCTGGTGATCACTGAGCCACCCGGCGACGGTTCCGACTCCCCCAGCTGTGTCCAGACGGCCTGGTGATCACTGAGCACCCGGCGACGGTCGACTCCGCCCAGCTGGGGTCCAGGACGGCCTTGGTGATCACTGAGGCAACCGTGCGACGGTCCGACTCGCCCAGCTGTGGTCCAGACGGCTGGTGATCACTGAGCACCGCGACGGTCCGACCCTCGCCCACTGTGGTCCCAGCGGCCTGGTGATTCACTGAGCCCCGGCGGACGGGTCCGACTCCGCCAGCTTGTGGTCCAGATCTGGCCTGGTGATCCCACTGAGCACGTTGCGACGGTCCGACTCCGCTCAGCTGTGGTCCAGACGGGCCTTGGTGATCACCTTCTCACCGCAATTCTCACCAAAACAAAGAGCACTGCGGACGGTCCGGACTCCGGCCCAGCTGTGGTCCAGACGCTGGTGATCACTGAGCCACCCGGTCGACGGTCCGACTCCGCAAGAGGTCGGCAGGTGTCTCCCGCACCACGAAGAGAGCTACGCCCACTGCAGGGAGCGATACACTGTGCCGTCCACATCTGACTGTGTCCCCGTTAACAATGCATCGCGGACGCACACCCCACCAGACGTCAGCCTACGAGCAGCTGCAGACCTCAGACTGTATATCCCACCAACGCAACACAAACACCGTCACACGCTCTCTCACAACTGGATATTCTGCGTGAAGTCGTACTCGATGGTCGGGATGATGGCCTGCATGAACTTGAGGAAGACGATGAGGTACTTCTGCACGGGTATCTGTCGCCCTCCTTCCTCCGCGGTCTCCACCAGCTTCTTCATAGTGTCGGCGTGTCTGCAATGTGACGCACGTGTCATACAGTGACGATGTGACAACATGACAGCTGCACGCACAAAGGCCGAGGCGACAAACCTAAGTCACACAAGACGAACGTTATGAATTGTCGTAACGCCGGTGTAGTTGTCTATACACGGAATACAAAATGTAAAAAAGTAAAGATGGTGTACAGCAAACATGAGCTCTTATGGGAAAGGGAGTTACTTGCCTTACACGTAAGGGTTATTTACAACCAGAAGGAAAACCGCACCGATCAAATGCCGCTTCTCCATATTCAATGAGTCGGTGACGCTCAACTAGCAGAGCTATGAGTCAGATATTAACACGGGCGATACAAGCAAACAATAAACGGGCACATTGTGAAATGCATGCTCAGCAGACAGCATGTCAAACGTACAACTCCAACAAGCGTTTGCTTTAGCTAAGAAAATTGAAGGCGTGAAAAAATGCCGCAAGTTTACAGCACGCGGTGATCAGTCACCGATTGATATTGTCGGAATGAATTTGAATAATAACCTGATGGCGCTGAACTTTCAAAAGAATGCCTTAAATATATGATTTGGGGTAGCTGGGCTTTTGGCGGCATGGACGTTGTTTTTACTACTAGCCCATAGAACATTGTCTGAAAACGTTTGTCTTTGAGCCCTCGACTTAAAATGCTTCTTGCCTGGCCCTTCGCTTATAATGTTTGCCTTTGAGCCTAATTATAGCCTTAATTCACAAATTAAAACAAATTGTACATAAATGTATCTAACCACATTTTATTTTTATCTTTAAAACTCGTCCCGGAGGGCCTTTCATCACGCCCTGGAGGGGGGGGGTGATTTCGCCCCCTCCTACGATCTCGAAAACCACGCAACGTAGCGACAAGCGGAAAACGACGTTAGATAGAGACAACGACAAGCTCTATCAAAAGTACACCAGTCTTATTTTTTAAGGTTAAATTAATAACAAGGTCACCAGAGGTCATCAAAGGTCACATTTTTCAGATTTAGTACTTCGCTCCAGAAACCCCCAAATATCTCGGGAACTATGACAGTCAGGAACAGACGAGAAAAAGCAAGCAAAACCTTCTGAAATTTGCAATCGCCAGCGTGTCCTCAAATTCGAGCTCAGGTCAATAGTTCATGGTCCAGAGGTCATCGAAGGTCATTTTTTGGCAAAACTGTTTTTCGCAAATAACTTTTTACCTAATAAAGATAAAGCAATACATTTGACACCATCATGTTTGTCTCGCCAAGGCGCTTCAAATAATTTCATTTTGACTAAGTAATATCAACTAAAAAAAAATCAAGGTCAATTGGTGACACAAGTAAGTCATGTTCCATATTGGACGACGTGTCTCGACGAGACAAACACATTTGTACCATTTTCACATATCTTTTTTCATTCTGTCCAGTTAGACACAAAAACGCTGGTGACCTCAGTGTTGGTCACGAAATTGACCCACCCTTAGGTCACCGATATCAGAAATCCGAGAAATACGAATTGTAGGTATCGATGATCTTATGAAATTATGAAAGTTTGAAACCGATCGGCCACAAACTGTGGATGTGGTACGATAGCAAACGTTTCGGATATGGGGTCATCACGTGACCTGGTCTGTAATGACCTGACCTGACATGAGGCCAATAATTGCACTTAATGTGGATAGTTAATTTTCGAACAGGCATGCAAAAAACGGCTGCCCGCCGTTTTCCCGCTATTCTCGAGAAGAAAAAAACTTAGAGGTGGGCAGATTTCGCCCCCCCCCCCTTTCCAGGGCGCACGTTATACTCAAAGTGGTTAAACCACGCACTTTCCATTTATCGAACAAAATGTCGACAACTGCAAATGATTAACAGAAAGGTCACGGATTCAAACCTGGTCATGGCAAGAAGGTTACACTGCCATCAGCCATGGAAGTTATAGCCCCAAGAAGTCGAAAAACGTGTCAAAATGGCAAAATCGGACACTACAAGTCAGTAGATAGTAGGTGAGACATAACGGTATTTTCTTAGAGCGACATTATTTCCCCGTTACCAGAGTGTGTTTCGGCTGTCTCTGTCCACTCACTTGCAGGGGTGAATGGAGGCCTGTGGCGGTCCAGCCAGATGGGGATGGGTCTCCATGGTGATGGTTTTATTGGCGTGGTCCTGGCTGAAGTCCTCATACATCTCCTCCACAGACAGCGGCTGGCGGCTCTGAAAATACGCCACATACCGGTCAGACAAACAACACTCACTGGGGCAGCCGGCTGGAAAAACATGGGGTTTTCATCAAAAACCCACTTAGGCAGCGTTCTTTGTGGGTTTGATGGGTGTTATTTTTCTTCTTCTCAGGTATCATTGCGACAAGACCTGTACTTGAACGGCACCAATGTGTAACCTTTTAGCATGCAACAATGTGAAAATACATATACATGTTTTATACACAGTACATTAAGCTGCTGGTTAAAAGGTATGATACAAAAAATGCGGAGCTATACTATGGTCAGTCGATACGCTACTATTTCGGTCGAAGGGATGCAGACACGATTCGTTTAACGTGGATCGAAGGGCTCCCTCTCCGTGTTATTGGATGGTGACACTGAGGTGCACGATTTGGATTCGGTTCGAGCGAATTTACCTGAACCGAGCCTTCGCCAGTTAAATTTTGCGGATCTCAATGTTGCGAGTACGACTGCCCCAGTGTATGATCTGCAACCCTGACTCGATTTGTGGTGACCGAGGGGAGCATTGGCTCCGCGCACTCGCAGCGTTCAGGCCCACAGGCGTGGCGGTCCTGGATAATATTAGCGCGAGGATTATTAGAGAATGTAGCGAACAGCTGACTGTCCCTGGTTATCCTGTTAGACAATGTGGTGTTGGCGGGGAGAGTTTCCGAAGTAGGTGGGCAGAAGGCAACACCATTGTTCCGGTGCACAAAAAGGGTTCCAAAAAATTGTGATCGAATTACCGCTCTATCTCGCTTACCCCGTTGTTTGGAAAGATTCTGGAGCGCTGTATTTGCGACGAGCTATTGGCTCGTGTTAGTCCCGGGTTGTCTCCGAATCAACATGGATTTGTTCCACGCCGGTCATGTGACACAAAACTAGCTTGCCTTTTAAAAACGGCGTGGGAATCAATCGCATCCGGTCATCAAACCGACGTAATCTACACAGACTATTCTCGGCTTTTCAAGAGCGTCACCACAAATTACTGCTTCAGCAAGTTCAAAATTCCTACAATTTCTGAGAACTGCTTCTCACTGCTATCTCCTTACTTGTGTAACCGGAAAACAGCGGGTAATTGTCAACGAGAAGTTTTCGGAATGGCACCGGTACGTGGGGGTGCTCTGGGACGCCGGAGGGAGGGATTATCTCGCCAATCCTGTTTGCTCTATTTACCAATGACCTTCCGGATAATATTAAGACAAATTGTCTCCTTTTCACTGATGATGTGAAACTATACCACATTATTGTCACTCCGGAAGATTCCAATCTACTTCAGGCTGATCTTGCACGTTTGACAGACTGGGTCGTGCCTTTGGAAATTGCAGCTCAATCCATCTAAATGTAAATCATTCATGATAACACTGAAAAGAAAGCCGGTGCTTAACACATACACAATTAAAGGTGACGCTCTTGAGAAGGTCTCTTCTATAAGGGACCTTGGTGTTTGGCTGGATCATAAACTAAACATTTGCAGTCACATTGATAAATCGATTGTAGGGCAAGACAGGATGTTAGGTTTGATGATCAGGTCGCTCCGGTTGGCCATTCCTTTTGGGGGAGCGAAGAATCGAGAAGAGCTTAAAAAACCAAGAAACCGGAACCGATTCTGGCAGCTTATTCGGCAAATATCCCGCTCGATTCTTGAATATGGATCATCATTTGGGGCAGCGCTGCTAGACCTCACTTGGAAGACGGACAAAATTCAACACAGTTTCTAATTTGGCTGGCATCCATTTCTTTCCGGCAATCACAGACTCTAAATTATGAGCAACTTTTGGCACTATTTAAAATCCCAAGCCTAGCTAATAGAAGGATGCAATACGACATCCTTTTCGCATACACAATTATCACTGCAAAAATTGTCTCGCATTTTTTGCTCGGAGCTTTCCGGCTGCTGTGCGGCGAGATGAAACGTGCGATGGCCGGCTCGCTCCTGTATGTCCCACCCGGACATGAAGGAGAACCGTTAGACGAGGCATCGTTTTGTCGTGTGCCAAAGTTACCTTTTTAACGCCTTACATGTCTTCCTGTCCGTACTCTGATCCTTTTAGCGACGCCTGGTCAGTTTAGTCACAAAGTTATTAAACTATCAAAGCAACAATCGTTCTTAACATTTATATTTTATCTGGAACTGTTATGTGTATTTTTATCCGATCCTTAGCACTTTTTGCAACATTGTTCATTTTTGTAAACCTGTGTATTTTATGAATGTATGTAGGTGTGTGTTTATGTATGTGAGCTCTGATGATATTATATGTTGACTTTAACTTTTATTGGGAGCATGCTCCTGTTGCTCATATGTTCTAAATAAACAAATAAACAATAACATTTCGAATAGTGCATTACGCTTAACCTGCATATTTAGTGTATAATCAAAGCAATCAATAACCATTGGTTGCAGTTACTATCGTGACCAAGCGGGTGCAAGGTACACACGAGGACTACCGTCAACTAAAGGGGAAAATGTACCATATAAAAGTGGCCGGGAACGACCCAAGTCAAAACAAATATACTGTTTGTCGCGAAACCATCCAAATAAAAGCATATTAGACTGTCAACGCTTGCATTGGAAGGAGTATCCAGTGCCGGGATGGGCGTTCTGGGGAAATGGTATTGTCCCTAGAAGAGAATATACAAAATACAGAATTCAGTATAAATCTGATTGGTGGAACGAGGAAGATGCAGCGTTACCGTGAATATTTGTTACTAAGTTTGGCCACACAGCTTACAACCAATGCGCTTATAACCTTTGTTTCGTGAAATTTATACGAAAAACCTAGCAGTAAGTAGTAACCACTTTGATGACAAACCCAGGTCATTTTTCCATTAAATACACAGCCAAAGACGGGTGGTGGGTAATGGGTAGTGCGAACTCTGCTTACTGGTCAGACAGACACCACTCACTAGTCCGACAAACACCACTCACTAGTCCGACAAACACCACTCACCAGTCAAACATGACTCACTGGTCAGACAAATACCACTCGCTAGTCAGACAAACACCACTCGATGGTCAAACACCACTCGCTGGTCATAGAAACACCACTCACTGGCCAAACAAACATCGCAAACACCACTCACTGGTCCTGATTATATATCGCCAATCAGCAGTGGCTGACAGGACTGGCAAGACAACGACAATGGTCTACTACAGCTGCCCGAGTACCCAGGCTGGAACTCAATAACTCAAGAACAGACTGGAACTCAATTTTACCCAAAACCCAAGGAATGATAGCACCACATAGTGCACAGTTCACACCATAACTGCATACAAATGGCCTTCTCAACCAAAGCTTCCTCTCCGCGCGGTTTGTTCAGCAGGACGATCTCACTAGATCACCAGGCCTGTCCCGTCCTCCAGTACACAGGCCCAGTACTGACCTCATCGAAGCCATGCAGCCAGAGCCGCGGCGTGCGGTAGTAGTTGTCGTAGGTGATGTTGAGGTTGTAGGTGCGGGTGCGGACAATGTCCTCCTCGGCGTCCTCCGTGTCATCAGCAGCGGCGGCAGCGAGGTCGGCGATCACTGGCGGCTGCACGACCGGCACAGTGCGTGCGTCCTGGCCAGGAGAGACCACCGGTCAGACACAAACCGTCACACGGCCTGGCCTGGCCTGGCCAGGCCAGACACAAACCGTCACACGTCCTGGCCAGGACAGACCACCGGTCAGACACAAACCCTCACACGTCCTGGCCAGGACAGACCACCGGTCAGACACAAACCCTCACACGTCCTGGCCAGGACAGACCACCGGTCGGACTACAACCGTCACGACGTCCTAGCCAGGACAGACCACCGGTCAGACTACAACCGTCACACGTCCTGGCCAGGTCAGACACAAACCGTCACACGTCCTGGCCAGGACAGACCACCGGTCAGACTACAATCGTCACACGTCCTGGCGAGGACAGACCACCGGTCAGACTACAAACCGTCACACGGCCTGGCCAGGCTAGACTACAACCATCACACGTCCTGGCCAGGTCAGACTACAACCGTCACACGCAGACTGAATAAAACGACTTAAATTATCACCGTCATGACATAAGCACCTCGGATCCTAATAGCAATCAGCTCGCAGATGCACTATCCTTCAGTTAAAGGGAATAGTTCACCTTGACAGTTGTCTTGAAATTCAACCATACGGCGCATCTTGAGCTCAAAACTACGAATATGACTTTGGTTTGGACAAGTGATGAATATATGTGGAGAAAGAATAAGTTTCTCTTTGTATTTATCGAGAAATCGTACGATACGTACAGGTGGCGTTCTGGCTCGCCAGACGCCTAGTAACAGTTCGTGACAAAGGGTTTGCGCGCAGCCCGGGCGGCTGAAGCGGAAGTATTAACGAGGCGTCGTGATAAGGGTACTACGTGTCAGAGAGTGTCCTACCTCCGGCGCCCGCCTGGCCGCGAACTACCGAAGCTGTTTTCGGGGGTGACGGAAAAAATGCAGACTAATCCTGTGTCGAAACTACTTTACGCTGCGAGTTTATTCTTCAGCCATAACTATTTTTTCGATCTGCTCTACAAAACTGCTATCTCAGTTCAACACCCCATGTTAAAGGTGAACACCTCCCTTTAAGGTGCAAGTTTAGTAGATAATTTAGTCATATTCTGGACTGAAGAACACAATAAGACTATGTCAATGACGCCAACACCCAGAGACACTAACCAGATCCTCCAGACCGGCCTCCTCGAACTCCTCCATGTCGCACGCCTCCCCGTCCTCCTCCTCCTCCTCCTGTTCCACCGGCTTCGGCTGCGGCGGCGGCGGTGACGGGTCGGCCGGAGCCTCCATGGACCGGGCGGCCCCCTCGCCGCCAGCGCTGCCGGCCGCCCCTGCCGCGCCGGCACTGAAGTGGTGTGTGTCCACCCAGCCCTCACCGTCTCCGTCCTCTGGCTCTATGACGTACTCCTGGGCCTCGTCATGGTCCAGCTGCGGGGAGGGAGGAGGGGGAGTCAGAGCTGAGGACAGTGAAACGGCAGGGGAAGAGCGGGAGCCAGAGCTGAGGACAGAGGAGGACAGGAAGTCAGAGCTGAGGACAGTGGGGGAGGACAGGAAGACGGGGCTGAGGACAGTGAAGCAGCAGGGGAAGAGCGGGAGACCATGAGCTGAGACAGAGGAGACAGGAAGTCGAGCTGAGGACAAGTGGGGGGAGGACAGGAAGACGGTGGGACAGTGAGCAGCAGGGGAAGACGGGAAGCCAGAAAGCCCTGAAAAAAGAGACAAAGAGGAGGAAAAAAACCCCAAAAAAAAAAAAGGGAAAAGGGCCCAACCCCAAGAAAGGCCCTTGGAAGGGAAAAAAAAAAAACAGTGGGGGTGGACAGGAAGACGGGGCTGAGGACAGTGAAGGCAGACAGGGACAGAGGGGAGCCAGAGCTTGAGGACACACGAGGACAGGAAAGACGGCGAGCTGAGGACAGTGAAGCAGCAGGGGGAAAGCGGGAGCCAGAGCTGAGGACAGAGGAGGCATGAAGTCAGAGCTGAGGAACAGTGGGGGAGGACAGGAAGACGGGCTGAGGACAGTGAAGGCAGCAGGGAAGAGCGGGACCAAGCATGAAGGAGAGGAGGACAGGAAAGTCAGAGCTGGAGGAACAGTGGGGAGGACAGGAAGACGGGGCTGAGGACAGTGAAGCAGCAGGGGAAGAGCGGGAGCCAGAGCTGAGGACAGAGGAGGACAGGAAGTCAGAGCTGAGGACACGGGGGAGGACAAAATTATGGGAAAACAGAGCTGAGGAAACAGCGTCACAGCCGATCTAGCAAAGTTGGCGTGAACGCAGCCAAATTATTACCAAGCGGGTGCGAAGCGTCTGTGAGGTTTCTCGTCAACTTACTAGACAAAGTTGCATTTGACCCGGCCCGGCCCGACAAGGCCCTACCGACGCTTTTCGGAAGCTAATAATTTTGCAACCACTGCCTCGTTTGCGATCGGGTTTTCACCAATGGTTTTCAACTACATCAAATCAATTTTACTTTGAGCAAAAAATATAATTAAACTTAATTCAGACAGAGTGAGTGAGAACGCGAAGCGTTCGAACCAACGTAGTCTTGATTTTGATCGAAGCATTTATTTATACGATGAAGCATGCAGTGCTCAGGACGTACACTCCCTTGTGGTGGATTGGAGAAAGGACTAGGAGACCATGCCACATTTAATACAGAGCGCGCCTACTCGGTCATCGCCCAAAAGGGCGTGTAATGGTAATAACGGTGCAAGACACAGTCATAAGCCACAGATGCAGACAAATTCAGGAACAACAAATACTCAGGATTTGATATAATTGATAATAATTAGTTATAGTTAAAGTGATAGGTGACAAGTCGTCACAACACCCAAAAGCACAATTTGCATAGTTTATCTGTTATCGACAGACAGACCTCAGACTATACTCTCAGCCCTATCCACCCTGTCAACCAAAAACCTTGCCCCACCTGTCCTAACGTAGCCCAGCCCCAGCTGCCAGTCCTGTCTGTGTTAACCTGCTGGCCGTGCCGGGCCGAGCGCGGTGGGTGCTGGGAGATCCACCATACCTGTTTGCAGCGTCGGTGGCAGGGTACGTTGCGGGTGATGAGGAACTGTTTATCGGCCGGCAGGTACGTTTTGAGCCCGGCCTTGTCGCCGGCCGCCCACGCCCAGGTGGGACAGCTGTGGACTATCTGGTCTCCACACTCGACAAACTCCTCCGGCGTCAGCATACCACGCTCACGGAAACACGATTTCTGCATAGAGACAGAGGCAGAACCCTGATCAGACACAGGCAGAACCCCGCTCAGACACAGACAGATACCTGCTCAGACACAGGCAGAGCCCCGCTCAGACACAGGCAGAACCCTGCTCAGATACAGACAAAACCCTGCTCAGACACAGGCAGAACCCCGCTCAGATACAGACAGAACCCCGCTCAGATACAGGCAGAACCCCGCTCAGACACAGGCGGAACCCCGCTCAGACACAGGCAGAACCCCGCTCAGACACAGGCAGAACCCCGCTCAGATACAGACAGAACCCCGCTCAGATGCAGGCAGAACCCCGCTCAGACACAGGCAGAACCCCGCTCAGACACAGGCAGAACCCCGCTCAAGATACAGAACAGAACCTGCTCAGACACAGACAGAACCCCGCTCAAACACCAAGCAGAACCCTGGCTCAGACACAGGCAGAACCCGCTCAGACACAGGCAGAACCCGCTCAGACACAGACAAAACCCCGCTCAAACACAAGCAGAAACCCTGCTCAGACACAGGCAAACCCGCTCAGACACAGGCAAGAAACCCGCTCAGACACAGGCCAGAACACTCGTTATGGAAAGCATGACTCCTACACATGGGGCACAAGCAGAACCATGGTCAAGGAACTTCAATCGACCCCCAGTATTGTTATAGAGGGCCAAAAACGTTGGCGAACACAGGTTACGGGTAAGCCATTATTTACACAAAAATCTTGAATAGCTAAATTTTACACCATTGTTAAAGTTTAACTAATGATAGCGTGTATGACCACTGCAATTTGTAAACAATTACCATGTGCCATCAAGAGTTAAGAACCAGGTAATACAACGATAAGTATTTGACTGGTAATTTAAACTTTAGTGAACTTACCACCATCTTACAAACACACCAATTATGCAAGTGATCAATATCATGTCAGGTAATGGACTATCTTATCCGATGAGAAGAGGAGTAACTGCTCTCCAGACCCAGAGGCGGAGCTCGTTACTGTATTAAGAACAGACTGATGATTAGAAAACTGAATAACTGTATCACTGATGAATCAGTGGCATAAAATTACATTTAGGTAAATAGGGGACTTAACAAATAAGGATGGGAAGTGCCATGCTTAACATAGAACAAAAAAAGTAGGCCCTAGAACAATATGATACAATCAATCAGTGAAATTAACGTATAAAATACAATTTAAGAATAAAGTAAAGAATATGATAACGGTAAATGAGTTAACACCGCGCATGCAGGGGTTCGCGCCGAACCACGAACTGCCATGGGGGTTGATTTCACGACCCCCCCCCCGTAGAAATCTCCAAAACTACGCACGATAGCGACAAAGCGGAAAACGGCATTAGATAGTCTAGGCCAATCATCATACGAAAAGTATTCAGTGTTTATCTATAAGGATCAGGGTCCACAAATTGAGGATCCCAGTGGATCACCAAAGGATCAAGATTTTCCGGATTTTAGGGACTCTTTTAGGACTCTATTTCAACAGACCCCCCAATATATTCAGGAAAAACTATGGATAGTATGAGCAAACGATTAGAGAGAAATCGATAGCCATTGAATTTGCAAATGCCATGATATGTCCTCAAATAGATCTCCAGATCAATAGTTAGGCTCCAGAAGGTCATTAAAGGTCCAAACATACCTGTTCTTAGCAAAACAGTTTTTTGGAAATAGCATGTCACCTTAAAAAGATAGGGTAAACATTTTACGCCATCGTGTTTGTCTCATTGATGCGCTTTGAAACATTATATACGATGACTGGTAAGGTCAACTCCAAAATTTGACCTAAGGTCAAGGTCATTTTTGGTGACCCAGGTAAGGTCATGTTGCATTATGGGCAACGCGGCCAGACTAGACGAACACATTGGTGTCAACTAATCGTTCTCTATTTCTTTCTTCAAGATGTTATTAGCAAATCATTGCTGATGACTCAGATGATCAGATGACCTTTGTAGAATCCACTGACCACATTCACCCTTGATCATTTGAATGAGCTAAAATAGCATTATTCTGAAAGAATTAGCCTGTCCAAATGCATATTTTATGAAGGAAACATCTTGATTTATTTTCCCATTCACTTATTAAGGGGAGGTGCAGGAAATTGACTTGACCTATTGGTCACGATACGAAAAATCCGAGAATATACGAATTGTAGGTACTGATATTCTTATGAAATCTGCAAGTTTCAAAAAACTTTTCGAAAAAGACTGTGGCTTTGGCACGAACGCAAACATTTTTGAAGGTGAGGTCACTACATGCGACTTGTGACTGATCTGAGATGACCTCAAGTCAAAACTTTTCAAAGTGTGGGTAATGATGCCCAAAGAGGTGTACGAAATTTGGCGCGGCTTTGCGCGCCGCCGTTTTTCCGCTACTCCTGAAAACCTGAGGGGGGCGGAAATCAACCCCCCCTGCAGTGCGCGGGTCTACTCAACAAAAAACTAAAATCCACAATCCTGATTAGGGCTTTCGACTGCTGTGGTCACCACAACCCATTTACACTTCTATACCAAACAAAAATACTTGTTTAAATGTTATACAATTCAAACTATATAACTGAAAATATAAACAGAGCAAATAACAAATACAAAAGTATAAATTCTTTAACATTTCACACTAACATTAGTAGTGTAGGTAAACTAGTAATATTATACATGTCAGAATACTGGATTATTCATGCTATTTGTGGTGTATCCGAGTTATGATATCAAACGTTACTTTGAGCATAATTAGCAACAGAAGTAATGACCAGTGTAACATGATGTATATGTATATTATGTATATTATAAATAATGGAGGGAGGATCAAGGGGAGCTGAGCGGTCGCCAGGGTGGAGTGTCAGAAAAAAAAAACAATATTGGGCGGTTTTTCAGGCGGGGGACGAGGGACGTGTCCCCATTTAAATAAGCAAAAAATTAAATGGTTTGAGTGAGATGACAATTTTTCAACTGTATAAGATAGGTACTTAAACTGAACTTGGACTTAATCGTTGTATTCACGGTCGCAGCAACGAAAAAGGTCTCGGCGCCTCAGCGCCGCGCACGGAAACTCCTCTCCTCTCGCCGGAGCTAACTGGCCGGTCACGGTGCCGGGGGCTACGCCAGGCCGAGCCGCGTCAGCTGACCCGGTCCCGGTCAAGGGCGCACCCAGACACAGCCAGTCCGGGGCGCGGTACATCATGGCCCTGCTCGCTGTGTCAAAAGCGCAAGCGCAAGCCCCATAGCACCTAATGGTAAGCATATGGTAGCACGGCCCTGCATTTCGTTTTCTTATAGCATAGCTCTATGAGGTTGCGCTTGGCGCTTTTAGACAGAGCGATCAGGGCCTGACAAACACATTAGGCCCTGTTCACCTGTTCGCAAGCGCAAGCGCAAGCTTCCATTAGAGCCATGCTTAAGGGAAACTCAAACACTGGGCCTTGCTACCATTACTGGCTATGGGGCTTGCGCTTTGCGCTTATTGACACAGCGATCAGGGCCATAACTACACCCCTTCCTGATCATCATGATCACGGCCCTGACCGCTGTGTCAAAAGCGCAAGCGCAAGCCCCATAGCACCTAATGGTAAGTATATGGTAGCACGGCCCTGCCATCAGTTTTCTTAAGCATATGCTCTATGGAAGCTTGCGCTTGCGCTTTTGACAGAGCGATCAGGGCCCACAACACCACCGCTTAGGTGGCCTGCGGACGCGCTGGCTACGCCTAAGAACAGGAGTCGGTGCTACAGTTTCCTCAGCAGATGACTGGACAGCCTCTGCAGACCGTGGCACTACGGTCTCAGCCAGCGATCCCAAACCTCAGACGAACACGCGACTTCTGCGGTACACTGCGCCGGTACATCAGCCTGCGATATCGACACACCAACAAACAGTGGCAGATCGTCATCTTCCTCAGCCCGCTCATCACAGGGTGGCGATTGTTGCACGCAGCGCCGCAGGTCCCTTACATGTCGCGGCATTCCATCCACGTCTACAACCTGTTGTGAGACTAGACTGTCACAGTGCCTGTCACACCTGTCACAGTGCCTGTCACACCTGTCACAGTGACTGTGTAGACCTGTCACAGTGACTGTGTAGACCTGTCACAGTGCCGCGCTTCGACTGTTCTGAGCACTGAGTGCCCGCTTTCTCACCCACACCGCATCGCCTACCGCGGACACGTAATGTTGATCAGGAAAGAAAAGGCCACTTGGCCTGGAAATCCCGTTTTCAGTGAGCTCATAGTTATCGCTCAATTTGTGAGATTGCTATCTGAAGATTAAGAATCAGCCAGCAAACAAAGATAAAAATCAGAATGAGAGTGAATGCTGGCATTACATACGGTGACCGGCAGGCGGCAGAGATCCGATGATGATGATGATGATGATTGGGGTTTAAGGGCGGGCGTTAACTTAGATGGTCAATAATTTAACAAAAACTAGTCCATTAACATTTTTTACGACATAATATGATATATATCTGATATATGTCTGACACACATTTGTGTCAGACAGACATCTTAACCCGCGCACCTACGGGGGGCGGATATCCACCCCCTCCCCCCACAGGGTTTTAGGACTAGCGGAAAAAAGGCGGCGCGTAGCGCCACCAAATTTTGAATAGCTGTTTGGGCATCAATTACCTGCAATTTCTGATTTTTTTACCTCCTAACTTTCAAGGTCACGTTGTCAGGTCACATTAAATGACCTGACCTCAAGTCACGTTTTTGAAAGTTTGACATCTTGCGAAGCCACAGTGGTGAACCAAACAGTTTGAAACTCACAGTGTGTAATAAGGCCTCGGGTATCTACAGTTCTTATGTCTCGGATTTTTTTTTATATCGGTGACCTGAGGTCATGTCAGTTTTGTGACCTCCCATCATAAGTCTATGGGAGAAAATTGAAATGCGCACCAATCGAACAAAACCTGGCTAAATGCGGTCAGTTTTCATCATTATCACTATTTGGAAGCTAGGTAGAAGAATGCATGCTGTATTTTTCTTCCGTGACCTCTTTGAGGCCAAATATAATGTGCCCCCAGGTCATATGGTTTTTGCACAATAACTCATCCTCTACGTGAGTTAGAGTGCTATGATTTTCACTATTCTGTTTCTCTTGTCGACCTCCATCAATTGATATAAAATTTGACTTGAACTTATCATGACCTCAGGTCAGGTTAGGTTATTTTTTTTTAGTTTGACCACGCTAGGTAATACGATATATGATTCGATGCGCCGTGATGTGAGAAACACGATGGTGGCAAAATCGTTGCCCTAGCCTTTATAACTAAAAAGTCATTAGCAGAACACTTTTTCAGTAAAATTAAGCATTTTGACCTCCGCTGACCTCTGGAGCCTTAACTATTGACCCTATCTCAAATATGAGGGCATGTTGCAGAAAGAGTGTTTCAAGGGCATTGCAGTGCCTTTTTTCGAATTGCTCCTAGCTATGTTAGTTATTGAGCTAGTCCAGATTATGTGAAACAATGCTCAATTTACTCGAAATATGGGAAAATTTGACCTGTTTTGACCTCTGGTGACCTCAATGTTGACCTGATAAAAAACAGTCAAGAACTTTCTCTAGTACTTGTCACGGCCTACCTCACAACGTTTTCCGCTTCTCGCTACATTGCATAGTTTTTTAATTCTCTGGGGGTCTCTGGGGGATCTCTCAAGTCTCAAGATCCCGCCCATTGGTTCTAAGTTGGCTCAGACTCCCGTCGGTGCGCGGGTTAAGTTTAATAATCAGCTGGTAAACAAAAAACATGAGCTGACCTTGAGGCACACACCAATGCTGTTTGCCCCAATAACTGGCCAGACAGGCACACCCCAGGATTGTGGCTATACAATACAATTGCTGTACTGATGATTGATGCACCATTAGTTATTAGCTAATACTTATAATATACCCACCAATTGATACAAAATATCACATTTAGTAACTACAGATGTATTCCAAATGACATTTTGCACTATAACTAATTATAACTTCAATAACTAATATCTCACTGCTGCTGTCCCCTCACCCACCTCCAAACTTTGTTTATGACGCTCAATACAAACAAGGTCTGTATCATGTATGAACATAGGTATAGACAGTGATACAAATTTAGACAGCGTTCACAGCGGCCCATATATTATGTCACAAGACACGATCACACTTAATGGCCATATATTATTTAGGTTTTCATCAAGATCTGATGATGATGATGATGATTTGGGCTTAAGGGCACCTCAACTCAATGGTTATGTGGCGCCCATATCAAGATGACTTAATGGCCATATATTATTTAGGTTAGGTAAAGTTAAATTATTATTTATGTTCATAATGTTCCAGTGACATCATTATATTAACGGTAACACCCCTGGCTTATATTGAAACTTGTTTACATCTATGCATTTATATACAAGGTCCAAAAATGAGGTTGCATTGGGAGGACACTGAACACCTGTGACCCTACAGAAATATTTTGTTCCAGTATTCTTAGATAAGATCATAGGCGTACCCAAGGGGGGGCAAAAGGTGCAATTGCCCCCTCCTGAAGGTCCGTGCGTGCCCCCTTGGCCAATGGGCCCCTTTGGAAATAGGGCCCGAAGGGCCCTTTGAAAATAGGGCCCGAAGGGCCCTATTTTCTCTCTAATAACCACGTGAAGCGTGGTCTTTGGAGTGTTTGGAGCACATCAGAGGCTCTTCAGAGATTCTTCAGAGTGTTTTTAGGTCAAGTACCGGCGCCTTAAGGCGTCCAGAATGCACCGTCAGGTGGCAGAGTGTCTTAATCAGTCCAAAGAGAGCCCCCTCAGGCGTCGTGCCCTTTACTCATGTGGCCCACCTTTGAATTAGGGCCCGAAGGGCCCTATTTCCAACCTAAAGACCACGCAAAGCGTGGTATTCAGAGCACATCATTTTTTTCCGAGGTTCTATAGGTCAGAGGGCCCCCTCAGGCGGCTCTGGGGTTTCATGGATGCAGACTGCAGAGCAACCAAGGCCTTTGGAGCATCAACTGGACCTCACACATTTGGCTAGTGCGGACAGAGACGCAGCCAGACCTTCTACAAGGGGGCACTGCATCTCCAGGGCCCCCTCACCGAAACAATTGTGCGAAAATGACAAATCTCCCGGTTTTAGGCCACTATATTTTGCAGGGCCCCCAAAAAGTCGCAAAAAGGGACGTTGCCAATCATTTTTTAGTGAACAAATCGGTTCATTGGGGGGGGGGGACGTGAACCCTGTGCTCCCTGTTGGTGTCTCAGTGCACGAAATAGGGCCTGTGCCCACGGTGCTCTTACACAATTTCGCCGTATTTCGCCGAACCATGGGTCAAAATACGGGCGGTTGTATGTACCTGGGGCCATAGGGCCGGGAAGCAGGGGGGCAGCGGGGGCGCGTTGCGCCCCGCCCCGGCCCAACGTTTGAGAACCGCGGAGCGGCAGCCCAACTTTGGCGTTGCCTGTCTTAACGTTCCGTAAACAATATTAGACATCGAAATGTAGTTTTTTTAGAAATCTCTAATAGCAACATCACACTCTGTTTAACTCAGTCGGTAGTACATGGAGTCTTCGATTTAGTATTATGTGCGCAGACGAGCGATGGCTGGTGGAGATAATACGCGTAGATGCAGAAAGAGCGCAGGGTCGTCGGGCCACCGGGGGGGGCGGTGACCACGAGGCGCGGGTCGCCGAACTCCCCAGAGTATCGCCTTAATCAGTAGCTTACAAATCTCTTCTTAAAACCGCTCAAATACCTTCCAGATGAAGTGTTGTGGCCAAATACACGTTGGTGAGTTGGCCCAGAGACACGTCTCCGCAGCATGACCTACTTGGGTCACCACTTGACATTGACCTGAGCTCATTTTTTAAAGTTGACCTACGTGATAAAATAAGGCATTTCAATGCGCCCTTGATGAGACAAACACGATGGCGTAAACAGTATTGCGTGATCTTTATTAGATAAAAAGAAGTAAGAAAAAAACTTTATTACCTATAGAGCCTAAACTAAGGTCAAGTTTTAGCACATTTCGTTAGTTGCAAATTGCAATGGCTGTCGAGTGTTAATTTTTTTCTCGTTTGTTTCTACGTTAACCCGTCATTGGCTGGGGGGGGGCGAAAAACGACCCCTCAGAGATTTTCACAATAGCTCACAAACGAACAGTATTATCAACGAGAAACTTTTGGTACTTAAAACCTTATCAATTTAAGATCGTTCTTCGGTGCAAAAGAGTTTAGAACCAATTTCAACGATAAAATTGTTCGCGTGCTTATACTTATATATTTTGGTGACGTCACTACACACGACTTTGACGCACATATCAGTCTAAACTTTAAACAGGCTAAAAAAAAACCAATTCCATTAAAGACCAAAATGCAATTCAAAAAACGTCAAAAGATAGCAAATGACAAGGGGTAGAAAATGGCACTCGGATTATAATGATCCCCCCCATACCATGAGTACGACCGCGCACCAAACTACTAGCTCCCGCCAAAACTCAAGCATATTCATATTATTTCTCTTCTAAGAAACCGACAGAGTGTATATGAAGAGAACCACACATATGTGCGAGATATCCTACTGATTACAAATTTCAAAGCAATATCTGTATTTCTAATCATTGATTGCTCCTCTAAGTATGAATACCTCATGACGTCATTTTTGAAAGTACGTTTTGAGCTTTTTTCGATCTAGATACATGACAAATAGTAATGTATCCCTACTGAACTTGCATGACGAACAAAATGGATAACTCAAAATTGCCACTTTTGTTTTTGTATTTTATCCATTTCTAATTCGACCTTTATGACCTGACCTTGACCTTTATATCGTTTCAGGTGTGCAATTACAAACCTCGCTAACATTTAGTCAAGTTATATGCTGGAGAAATAATACACGTACACATGCTCGGTACATGATCTAGAGCAATAGTGACCCTGATTTCGACCTGATCTTCACCTTCGAGCCTTTGCTTACAATTTCAGTTTTGTTTTACGGGATACTGAGCCATGCAATAATCTCTTCTGAGCAAGCCTTTGTGCGATAATAGTCTCAATATACGGCCTCAGATGGAAAGTATGGCCCAAAAACTCAAATAGCTAACATTTAACCTTAAACCTGACTGTGACCTGACATATGACGGGACCTTATTGATAAAACTTCACGCACACTTTAGACTGGTCTCATGGAGAGCTTTCGATTGCCGTCTTGCGTGTCTCACTGCGGTTATTGGTTCGGAAGATAACGAGGGGGCGAAAAACGCCCCACCCCGGCCAATGGCGTTCAGCTGAGACCCCAGCCAATTGCCGGGTTAATACACCGCTACAGTTAAGACATGGATCATAGGGGAAAGTCTTTGGTCATGCACTAAATATATTTATTGTAATTTTCAAGTGTTTTAAAATTATCATTCATTATGAAAATCCCCGTAGGGCTCCAGCAGATGAAGTAAAAGTCGAAATCCGACGAAAAAAAATGGGTTGGCTAGCCAAATTTGGTTTTGCCCCCCCAACTTTGAAATTGTTCCCGGGCCCCTGCCTGGGGCCCCCTGAAAAATAGCATTTTTGTGATTTTTTTTCAAAAAAAGTTGCAAATATGACCCCTCCAAAAATATAGTGGGCCAAATCCGATGATTTTTTTTAGTGGGGTAACCTTGTGCCCCCAGACCAAAAAATTGCCCCCTTCTTAAGCGAATCCTGGGTACGCCACTGGATAAGATACATTGTAAACTAGCTCAGATACCCGACATTGTCCGGGAAATGCACGGGGCCACAGCTTTGCCTGCCATGGAAATTGAGTACCTGGACTTAGTTTATTTTCACCACTCACCACCAGTTCCTGAAAGCGAGCTATATCATGCAAGGCAAGCGGTAATCCTACAGCAACGAATCGCAGGCACCTACCAAATTTACAGGGGTGGTAACACTCCCAAAAGTTCTCTGGACTATCCCAGAAGTCTCCTAGATTTTCCGAAAAATTCCCTTGAGAAATTGACTCAATGATTTTAGAAAAGCGCCATGCCTGAAGAAAGCACTAATTCTGGTAATGAGTCAATTATCACTCAACGCTACCAAGAAACCAGCATGCCGTAAGAAAACAATATTACGTTTATTCTAAAAAGAGCATGCTGAAGAAAGAAAAGGAAAAAAAACATGGCTGAAGAAAGCGCCATTGGCAAAGAAAGCAACAGCAAAAAGAAAGCAGCATGCAGCATACAAAGAAGGAAAGCAACATGCAAGGAAGCAACATGCTGAAAAAAGCGCCATGCGACGAAAGCAACTAATTCCTGGAGCAAATTAACATCAACCCTAAGTCGGGACTCATTTGAAATATAATCGAGCTTGACGGCGGTGGCGATACTCAGCTGAACTGCGAGTGTTAAAGGCCATAGACTCAAAAAGTAAGTCGTTTTTCCCGTTAAATGAAGTTCAGCTTAGCATTGAAAGACCACGAAATGGATCAAGCTATTTTGTATAATTTATTTTAAAAGATTTAAAGCTAGTTTTAAGCTAACGCTGCTTCTTAATTCGTGTTAGAGTGATACTCATACATCATAATTGTCAGCAACTTTCCTGAAAACACAAAGAAGAAATTATATTGTCTTTTTGTATTTAATTGACCCATATTTAAGTAAATTGCATGAGAAAAACAACTGAATAGTGAACAAATAAACAGTGATACATGATATGACGTCATTTAAAGACGCAGGAACGGCTGCAAATTTAAACGCTATGTGAGGAAATATTTTGTCACAAGTGCGCNTTCATCAACATTTGATAAAAAGGGATGACGACATCGGCTTTAAGAGGCTACCCTAATACACTAGGGCCTTATGTTTTTGCAGATGTCAAAACCAAACTCAAATTTACTTTCGATTAGACCTCTGTGGGTGTTTTAACCTCTACACATACTTAACTTTTCTAGCATGCGAAATCCAACAACTTGGCTATCTCAACTCAAAACCCTATGTTAAAGGTGAAACTATTCCCTTTAAGTGCATAAATCGTGCATTTACTGATCAACGTCACAACGTTGTGCGATTTTCATCACGATTTCTCAGACGTACTAAACGTTATAATATGCATAGGTCGTAAAACATTGTTACAAAGGTTTAATCTGGAAGTATATATCACGTATTAACCCATTGACTGTCTGATTGCCTGAATAATTGGCAGTTGGACTGATGCCTCGCCTATTGATGGCAGAGGTCGTGGGTGAACCGTCTCCCCCCCCCCCCCACCCCCCACCCCCTCTGAGCTGTTCAGAGGCCGGACATCGGACACCCACGCATGTAGCTTCCGCCGAAAGTTACGTGGCTTCAATCTCGGCTTATCGTGGATTGTGAGACGAATTCTGTGTCGGTTATCCTAAGCGAGCAGAATATACAGCGAACCGCTGCGGTTTCCACTCCATTTCCTTCGTCCAGAAGACGACGTGTACCTATCGATAGCCAAGTGAATTAAAGGGGATTTCGCCCAACGGGAAGTAGTATTTCGGCTCACGTGTTTTCCATTTGGATCCTCCTCGGTATCTCCACCACAGCGTTTAGACATCGTGAAGAATCAGGCACTATTGAAAATAATGATGCACTTAAATGTAGGTAATACAGTCAATGCATATGGTGAAGTGGTGGAAAATATGCCTGAATACCTACTTAGGAAATGTGTGATACTTGCAAAAAGCAATGCATGCAGGGGCAGGGGCATAGCCACGAGCCCCAAAGTTACGGGGTACACTAGCTGACCACAAACGCTTAGTCTTTGTCCTAAGAATCAACGCCGCCCCCCCCCAAAAAAAAAAAAAAACACACACACTCAATTTCTGGTGCAAGGATGTTTACGTTTTCTATTTAAAATTTATTAGTTTTAACTCTTATTTTATACAGCTGCATCATTGGGAATAGATGGGAATAGAAATTGACGGTCTGTCGCGTCTCCCTAATGCCTACATCAAACCTTTATGTTGTAGTTGCGTTCGTGTCGGGACGCCCCGACTCCAAGGCAGCAGGGGCGACTACAGGGGCGACCCGCTCCACGTCAAAAATTGGTTCTGCAAAAATTGGCGTTGGGGGCGACATCAAACGGTATTGGCCTGCACGGGAGCAGGACGGGGTAGTCCAGTGGTAGACACTATGATCTTCTGTGGGTCGAAAAATATATTTTATTTTGTAATATTCCCCTCTAAAAATGTAGTGGGCTGAATACGCCGGTGAGTAGTTTTTTATGGAAATATCTTGTGCCCCCGTCCAAAATTGTTCTCCCCTGGAGTGAGCCCTGGGTGCACCACTGGTACCATTGTGTTTCTTTTAGTGTGTATTGCATGTGGGGATTAGAACTACATCTTGCCCGTGTTGCATTTGTAGGTTCATATCAGCCGTTTTCACGAAGGATTTATTCACCGTGCGCTTTACCCGGTAATCCCCGGTAATAATTATGGCGTTTCGGGTAAATGAGTCTATAGCTCGTAAGAACACGGCTTTTCCCAGTATTGTTTTGTATCAATTGAAACTTTATGAATTAATGCACTTATCTGAATATTCCATTTGAATGATAACACCATCGTTTACTTACAACTAACAATGTAATCTTAAACTAGCTCTGGTGGTGCCAGATGGCTGTTGCGGTTTTGGTCGTTTCGTGCTGCAATTTTTGGAAAGTTCTGGTAACTTAAAAGTTCGGGTAAATGGGTCATATTTTGTTTTTGTATTGTCTATTTGTGAAATAATTGCTTATTTAAATAAAAACTAGATTAAATAGTCCATTCATGTTTTCAGTGATATTCACTTTTGAACGCAAGTATTAATGATAGTTAGCCATTTCTTTTTGTTCAGTTTGCTGAGAAGATTGCCGCCCGGCTGCATCCTGTGTATTGCAGGGGGACAGCTGCCCCCTCCCACTCCAGAAGTCGGGGGGGGGGCAAACATATGATTTTCCCTCCCAATAAATTGTAAGAGTATGTACTCCAAGAAGTTATTTTGTATTATTTTTGACCAAACAAAACATGACTGAGGACCCCGTCACCCCATGGTGCCCCCGCCAGCCTGAGGGCCCCTCTAAGACTGACAGAAGGCCCTCAGTCGGCATACAGGGCCCTCTGTAGGCCTGAGGGGGACCTCGGAAGGCCTGAGACTTCAAAACGGGCCTGTCCGACCGAAGTTTTTACGACCATTTAGAGGGCCCTGCAAAATATACTGGCCTAAATCCGGGAGATAAACTATTTCGCCCAATATTTTTGAAGAGGGGCCCTTTGGCCGAGGGGGCTCCCTGGATTTACTTGCCCCCATACAAAAATATCATACGTCGCCACTGGGTGGCGACACTTTGTAAGCGTTGTCGGCTATCGCTTATGTGCGCTGTCAGGTGACGGCCTCTCCCAAGCTCTATGGGGAATAACGCGCTTCTGACAAAGCTCGGTGGTGCAGAGGAGCACCGCCCAATATAAACTTCTCCAGCCTCCACAAAGGCTTCATATACTGGACCGGAAACATACATTCATTTGTGTGATGCCTTGGTTACCACATCACATCACTGGCTCTCTTTCAATCACCTGAACGCATGAGCTTGGAAAAAGAGCAGAGAAACCTGTCGTTTTTGCGTCGGGTATACGGCGAATCAGTGAGAAAAAGAAACACGAAAACAACGCCTCTGCGACATTATGATAAAAGGTTTTGCACCAATTATAACGACTTTTATTCTATATCAAGGTCGCAGGCGCGGAAATTCCACTTCAGGGATTAATTGTGTTACGTTAGGCCGCAGCTCTGCTGCAAGAGTGCATAGGAGCTTGCTCACGGAACCTATAAATTCACAATTATGTATAGCTTCGGGCATGCCGGCGGGCCACCGCAAAAAAAACGATTATACGTTGGGTGTCGTAACACAGATCAGTCAATTATGCAGTTGTAAATTTAACCTATTACTAGGCCTGTTTACACCGCACTAAATATATTCCGCGGAAAAAATTTCCACTGAATTTCTTTCTACATTTTCGGCCGTAAATTCCCTAGATTGTGGGTACCGTTCTTCCGATCTACTTTCTTACGCGTGTCTGCTCGCGTGTCGTGTGCTGCGCCAATGCGACGAAATGAAAATTTACCGGCCGAAAATGTTAGAAAGAAATTCGTGGAAAATTTTCCGCGGAATATATTAGCTGCGGTATATGTGTCGTAAACAAGGCCTACTGTCAGGTCTCGGCAGGACTGCTCAGTCACGACTCAGTCTTCAGTTCAGTGGTGTTGCTGAGATCTGCGACGACGGGGCAATGGCCGGTAAATTATTATCCTGGCATCGGTAGGTAATAAGTATCCAATGCAACCTTACTGCGGATGTAGATCTAGCACAGAAGGTCACGTAGTTATTTGCACATAGCCTATTTTCCTTTCTTAACCAATAGCAGTCTTTCAACTTTGTAATCCAGCATATTCTATATCAATGCAAAGTAAACGTACCTGCGCTTGGTTGTTACTAAATGTAAAGGTTTCCTCGATATTTTGTAATATTACAAAAATGTCTTTGTTTTTATTTTTATGTTTTTCTATTGTATTTTCTATCCTTATTGATTTCTTGACACATTTTGAAACTAAAAAATGTAAGTTAGAGTCTTCAAATTTTACTGGGCACAGTACGCACTTTTTATTTGACTGGGTACTGTGTAGTGTGTACCCAGTGTACCCAGTGGTAGTTACGCCCATGTGCAGGGGTGGTGTTAGTGATAAAGCATATCTATGTGATAAATGTAAATGAAGTGAAAGGATTTTTCTAACAATTCATGTTTTGAAACCCTTTTAAGGCAAAAAAACAACAAAAAAACGACGTTTCGCGTTTATTTATTGCTACTTGTTACTGAGCATTGGGCAAATACAAGATACACACACACACACATATATATATATTAATATATATATATATATAATATATATTATAATATATATATATATTATATATATATTATAATATATATATATAACATATTTCCCCAGTGACTAAGATACACACGAAATGTCGGGTATTTATTCGTCCGTGTTTTAGCTTAAAATAAGTTTCAAAACATGAGTTAGGTACTTGATAAAAACCAGTAAAGCGCCGTAGTTGGCGATGAGCGAGCGAGCGCGAAGAAAATACATATGGTGAATTTCAACTGAATCGGGCAAATAGCTTCTGATATACAAAAAAGATGTATACGTGGGGACGAGCAGAGGCATCCATCCCTGACTTGTGGGGAGGTGGCGGCAGAGAGGTCCCTAGCCACACACAAAATTTTGAAAACACAATCGGCTGAGCCGTTCATGAGACTATATAAATTAGGGTTGTGCACGTGCGCACGTCCAGAGCCACCCCACCCCACCTCTGACCTGTGGAAAGACGGCGGCTGAGAGGTCCCTAACCACTCACCAACTTCGAAAACAATCGGTGCAGCCGTTCCTGAGATATAGAATAGGAATGTGCAGTGTGCACTTCCGCACGTGCATATGTAGAAGCACCCTACCCTTGACTTGTAGAAAAGCGGCGGTTGAGATTTGAGGGGTCCCTAACCACACATCAAATTGGAACACAATCGGTTCAGCCGTTCCTGAGATATAATGTAGGGGTGTGCACGTGCGCATGTGCAGAGGCACCCCAGCCCTGACATGGAAGGATGCCCCTTTATAGTGGAAAGGTGGCGGCTAAGGGGTCCCTAACCACACACCAAATTCGAACTCAATCAGCCCAGTCGTTGCGGAGTTTTTGCGACAAAACACCTTTCAACACCCCTCACGCGGCACGCGCCACGGACAGAGATAGTCATCCACATGAGTCGGCAATAATAAAAAACAGGATTGGTTGGATGGGGCTACTCAGCAAAAAAGCCCGTTTGTCAATCGGACGTGTCGTTGCAAAGATTCTCAAAAGCGTCGCCACGGGTTGGGTCGTACCGCTCATACTCATATTTTTTCCCATAAACCCCGCTCGTCGTCGCTCGTCTTTACGGGGTGTAAAGACGAGCGAGCGCTTAACGCTCGCTCGTAATAAGGCCTTCCTTTCACTTGTCTCACATTGTACATACATGATGATGCTTTAGTTTGACATTTTGTTTTAGTTTCCTACTCTGCATTCTAACACAAGAAATTTACAATATTTGGAGCCTCACTTATCATGCATGAATGCTCGTCTAACATGCATAAGCTGCAATGCGCCTACAAGGAAATGTGATACATCGATTTCGATCTACTTAGCAACACTGTCCGCCCGTGTAGCTCAGTCGGGAGAGCGCTGGACTACAGATCTGACCCACCCTGGCAAGATGGGTTTCGAGCGCTTCGGCGCATTCGCTGTTTTGCTTCCTGGCGGGGTATGACCTAAGCGGCTGGTAAGGCAGGCGGGCAGAAGATCGTGTCAAAGCGGTCAGATGAAAGCAGCGGCTGGCGGAGACCTCCTCAGTCGTTAGGGACGTGTAACTTTTCGTCTCTTAATTCTGCCGGGTGACTGTGAATTGCTGCTGATCAGTGTGGTGGCAGGGCCTGCACCCAACAACTTACGCTTAGCCTGGGGCTTCTGATCTCGGGGAATCCATCCTTCAAAACATTTCAGGACTAAATTTATAAAAAAACCTCACATCGATTAATTGCCCCGTCGGCGCATTTCCATGTGCTCACAACATCTTGCTTGTTTGCTATAGTGGTGAGCATTTCCCATATCCGAGACATCGAACTTGTGTATTTGAAGCCGACGCTCTTGGACGTGTTGATCAGAAAGTTGCTGAACCTTACGTTACGCAAGACGATAGCGAATGGACTTAATTCAGGTAACAAATCCAATACTTTGTCTCTGTCACGAGAAGGAAGTGCAGGCTAGTACCAGGCTGATCACAATCACAGCCTCACATATTTTGTAGTAAAAATAAGGATTGTTTACCTATGGGCAACGGGCAACTGGTTGTTGTGCAATGTAATCGAAAACAGAACACGTTTGAAATTAATAACCACAAGTTTCACTGCTACACGTCCGAGCAGTATGTTTTTTTTAAGTCAATGAGCTGGATTTTGTAAACAATTTTTTAAAGTCATAATGGAATGTTTGAGTCTATATAAGATAACAAAAATCGTCGTTGTTGGCTGATAACCTCCACATAATCATCTGATGTGCAGGTTCAATTGATAACATCACCATCATTTACCATCATTATAATTATGAAAACCACTTCCTTTAGGTATACTTAGTGTTGAGTTTATCCTTTAACCTGCGCTTGAACCGAGGAGACGAAATATTCCCTCTGACAATTTTTACGATAGCTCAAAAACACAATGGGCTATCAAGGTGAAACTTTCAGGACCTTCTACACCATTAATTTTACCACCGATAGCAGGAGACTCCTGTTATATATGATTTAAACATATTATGTTTTGTAAATCCAATTAAGTCGATGCATTTTGATATATAGCAAACTTAATGACGTCCACTACAAACGAGTTTGACGATAAAATCAGCTAATTTTAACAGGCCGTGCAAAGACCACTTTTAGACCAAAATCCAAAACAAAAACCGTTATAAGGTAGCAAATCGCTAAGGCCTAGAAAACTGCTATCTCGTATTTCTGAAAAGTTCAATATTTGATTTCCTGAAAATGAAAAAGAGGAAATGATCAGATCATAAAATCAAAAATTTTCAAAGATGTTACAAAAATAATTGACTATTTGAACAATTGACTATGCAACCAACTTCCGGTGGAAACCGTAAAAACATGCATTTTGCTTTTGTTTTACCAGATAAAGACACAAAATATCAGCGTTGTATTTCTGAGACAAAACCTGGTTTAATTACACTCACATTTTGTTTAGATTTATCAAGTTCAAATTTTGACCTTATACGACCTGAACTTTGACCTGAGCTTGACATTTTACTTTAAATTAGTTCAGATGGTAGCATGACTAATTACTATCAAATTATGCGTAATAATTGTCACCTGATATGTGTCCTATCAAATTTGTGTCGCATGACTTTCGAAAATCTTCTGCAGATAGTTGTGACCTGACCTTGACCTTGACCTTTGCAAAAAGTCTTCTTTTTGCTTATGCAGTATGTGTATTATACCTTTGCGAGCACTTTGGGTGACCATGGTTGCAGTCAAAGGATCTGAATGGAAAGTATGGTCCATAAACTCAAATGTCTCGATTTTGACCTTTGACCCAGCCTTAACCTGATATGTGACCTCAATTCGAAAATTTCGAGTAGGCTTTAGCTGCGTCCCATTGAGAGCTTTCGAACGCCACCACGCGTGTCTCGCTGTGATCATTAGTTCCGGAGATAACGAGGGACAATATTTCCCCTGCGGTCAATGGTGTTGAGCTGAGACCCCGGCCAAGAGCGAGTTAGCCCGGCTGGGGTCGAAAATGTTCGTCTCTGTGACCTTGACCTTTGACCTCTGGGTAAAATTGTATGGACCGTGACGCGAGCTGGCGTGCCGACGATTCATCTCAGACCTGTTGCGAGCCAATCAAATGGTAAACGAAAACACTAGGCTATACACCGGCTTAAAAATGTCGTGTTCGTCTCTGTGACCTTAAACTTTGACCTCTGTGTGATTATTTTACCATGACGGGAGCTGGTGTGACGACGATTCATTTGAGGCCTAATCGACGGGCAACTCAGTCAGTAAACCAGAGAAGAAAAAAACAATGCTGCACATACACCATGTGGTGACATTTTTATGACCTCTGGAGGTCAAACTATGCACCCTAGCAAAAAACTGGTAGCATAGCTGTGCTCAGCTCGACGAGACCTACCCACATGCATATAAAGGGGCAAATTAGAACTTGACGTTGAAAACGAATACGAATACAACACTTACAACGCTACTTGACTACAACGCTACTTGACGGACTTAATTTAGAAGGGATTTTGATTTTCCACCATTCATGAAGTTTTTTCCGGCCGGTGTTTTATGCTGATGATTCATGATTTTGTTTTTGTGTCGCATTCATGATTTTGGAAGTGCCGCGCACGAAATATTATCTAATTATTAATTCTGTTTTTTTTTCTTCTTCTTAAGAATGAGCATCAGGCTAATTTTAATCTCACTTTACATACTAACCAGAAAGGACGCCAAAAATGGACGAAGGACGAGCGGAGTTCCGAATAAACTCCGCTCAATTTATCACCCGTCCAACGGAGGTTCGTCCTGGGGCAAAGCATGCAAATTTTGAATTATTTTCGCTATGTTGTTGTTTGCCGTTTCAGCTAAATAGATCCGAACCTAAATCGATACTCTTCGCCTTCGCAACTCAAAATAGTGTTGTGTTCGAAGTCGGGGTTATTTATAAATTTGCAATTATATAGCCCCTTCATGTTGTAGGCCAAAAATTCCATTTTGGCGTGCGGTATTAGATTGGATTTGATTGCGCTTTACCAGGCTGCACATTTTTATCGTCTAGCACCCTTTGGTTTTGAAGCTACGGTTCGGTATGTAATGAAGGGAAATGTTTTAGCCAAATCGTCAATAAATTATTACAGACAGATTTTAACAGCGAAAGTTAGATGGGCATTTAAACCTCCAATTTTGCATGCAAATTTTACGCAGACTGGTGATAGCATGTGTCTACAGATTGGTGGTTTTGTTTCATCGCTTCACGTCCCATAGGTAGCTTGAGCATGATTTAAAAATTGTGGAAGATGTCACTTAAAGCTATTAATTTGCGTTTGTATAGCCCAGTAACTTTGCACGTACCACGCGCGCTGATCGACACATTAGTACATACGCCGGGCGGAATTCGTTTCTCTACGCATCTGTGTTTGACCCGTGTCTTTTTGCCGACTTTTGGTTTCGAGATATAGTGTCCGGTATGTGCAACGATGTTTTTGAGGTAATTTTTCGTGACGGAACCAGGGGTGCACGTGCGCACCGTTTGCACGTGTGACCCTTAGAGTTTTACCTGTGCAACATTCTCAGTGGTGTGGTCTCCAGGCCTGACACAAAATTTTAGCTTTATAGGTCCAGCGATTTTCTCAGCTTATAGCAGGATAATACGTTATCTGACAACCCCTGACGCGGCACGTGTCACGCGCCGTGCTGACCCCCTCAAATGATAAAAAACATGTAAATAATCATAATGTCATTGTATGGGGCTATCATATGCGTAAGGACCGCAATTTGTCTAATCGATTGCGGTGGTTCAAAAGAATATTGAAGCTTCACTGACCCCGTGCGCGCGGTCTGGCCCGGCCCGCGGGCCCGGCCGGGTCGGCCCGCATTATATGTTATAGAAAAATCGATAGTTCAAAATTGGAGGGACTCGCTCCTCGCTTCGGCCGCGTCGCTTCGTAACCTGGCTCTGAAGTAACAGTATCCAGGTTTTTTAAAATTGATTCGATGATTTGGTTCCTCCTCATTCTGGAGGTAACAAATGGCGAAGAATTCAGTTGCGTTTGCTTCACCACGTTTTCATGGGCCCGAACAGGCTCCAAGTATTGCGCCTCAAGATGCGCCTTGATTCGGACCCTATTTGGGCTCCGATCGGATGAAAGGGCGAAACGGCAACGTTTCCGACCGGCTTGTGCGCGAATGATTGGTGCAAGGTACCTGAGTCGCTATTCTCTGATAGGTTGAGTTTACCTTGGGCAGTTAGCGTTTTGACCCTTCGGCTCATGTATGTATGGTATTTCGAGATCAGGTCTCCATGAGATGGCTCTTTCAGGACCGCGAGAGCCATTGAAAAAGAAACACATCAGAACAATGAACGATACGCACGCTCGGAAAACAAAACAAAACATGAACATGTAAGGCATGTACAATAATTATAAACACATATGCGTCAATAACTAGTGTTATTGACCCAGATAAATAGTTATTAACTACTAATCTGGGTCTGACCTCCCGTTTCGCCTTGAGTCGCCGTGGCCGCACTCACAGTCTCCTTTTCGTGGTCATGAGCTTTGTTCCACAAGGCCATGGCGCGGAAACTATAAAAGCGTTTTGCGAGCTCCGTGCGTACGCGTGGTAGCTGCAGGAGGCCGGCAGAGGTAGCATGGGTGTCTCGGCTTGACACTTCACTGCGATGGACAATGCAATCACGCAGTCGACGGGGCGCATATGGGTGATTTAATAATCGATGTATGAAGGCAACGTCTCGTTCGCTTAGAAAGTTGTCTACGCTGGGCCACTGCAACATTTTCAGAAGTGGTGAGACGTGCTCCGACTTACGAGTGCAAAATACGATGCGGGCACCAGGACCTGATTAATTATCCTCTGAATACGGACGCCTCTGCGTGAGACACCACATCGGGCACCCCAGGACAGTTAAAACAGTACACCACACAATATGTGGGAAGATAAGGCTTCTACTTAACTAATTTCTTTAACTTCTGTCGGAGAGATTTCCCATAGCAAAAATTTCCGAAAGCCCCCCAACGAAGCCTGGAGCGTAGCACCGTTTCACAACATGAGAAACTTGTGCCATTCCCATTGACAGTTGTGAGTCAACAACTATCCTAAGACCTTAGCGTGAAAGGGGAGGGTGAACATAAAACTGTGCCGTTTAAATTAATCGAAATGTTGTTTTTGTAAGACGCTGGTGTGCCTGAAGAGCAATATTTCGACGTTTGCTACCGGAACCCTTCTATTTTAAGGCGTATTTTCAACCACGAACCAGGGAGTGTGCTTCATTCAAAGTGCTTGTCACACGCGTCTTTAAGAGCACAATGTCTCCCGATACAGTTAGAGTGTGAGCATGAATTGAATGTCATTGCTAGCGTACATGGTATTGATTTCAGCGTCATCTTGATGGTATAATCATGCAAAGTCATTTTGTAAATAATAGGTTAAAGCACTGGGCCGATAAGTGACCCCTGCACTACTCCGGTGTGTCACTTGGAGCACTGGCCATCATTTACGAATGTGTTGAACCGTCCACTCAACAGTTCTGAAACCAGGTTGCACATCTATCCAGTACCACGCCGAGCTTTTCCATAAGCCTGTGATTGCGGAAGAAAGACACTTGTTAAAAGCTTTTGATGGGTGTCAGCTTGTTGTCAGACAGGGTGACCCTGTTTTGCATCTAGTTTAGGCTGTGTACGAATGAAGCTAATCAGCGTTCCAGCATCGCCTGACTCCGGGGAGTGTCCGGGCCAAACCCTGTTTATGAATCACTGAGGATATTGTGGGCTTCAAAAAGTTATTCTATTATCAGTTTGGTTACAACGAGCTCATTCTGTTACTTTTAGCTACTGTCGGGCAAAGTAATATTTGAAGGGCACATAATTATTTCGGAATCAGATGAGATCCTGCTTTATGGAGAGGCTAAAACATTTAGGCCATTTCCAGGCGGTCAGGCAAAACTCCAGATACAGCCTCGACTCACATTCCACAATGTGTGCAAGAGGTGGGTCGGTCTACCACCGGAAAAGGGTCATCACGAATTCATGTGCGTATAGTGGCCTGATGTGCTCGTCCCCACACGCCACGGCATTCTGCTTTAGCACGCCGTAGACAGCTACCGGGCCCAATTTTGGTTTTTATCTTTGGGCCGGTGACTGTACGCGAAAAGCTCCACTCACGACACATCGTGGACGAGGGGAATGCGGCGTTACTTCCCTCTCTTGTAGGTCCGTCTCACAGCCACTCGGGACCGCAGTTTGGCGAAGTGATCGTTTGAGCTGGTTCTGCCACTGCCGATCGTGTTGTGTCCACAGGCGTTCTGTTCTTCTTCGATGATATCAGAAGCGCCTGTATTCCCAAAGCTTTTGTACTATATATATACATGTGATATGTTATTACTAATATATATATATTATATATTATAATATATATTTCATATATATATATTATATTATATATATATATTATATAGGCAAATAAGCATTCAGCGCTTTCTTGGATTGTCAAACAGTGATTAGGGGTGCGCTTTGACATTGGTTGTTCCTACGAATAAATAGGAAACATCCCAGTACGCCTATGCATAGATATTGTTCTGACGTCTCGTTTTTGGTTGATCGGATTTGGATAATACTCCTTGATGTCAGAGCGTATCGCAGCACCACGTTCACGATCAATCCAGATCACTCTGTCTCTATGTGACAGAGAGCCAGAGCGATCTGGCTGCTGTTCAGCAGGGCGCACGTGTTCGAGCTCAGCGGAACGACAGTCGACACCGGACCCGCGCACGCGGGCGGAGCGGACAGGGGCGGCGAGATCAAGTAGGAGCTCACAAGAAAGCAGTGATAAAAACGTTCCACTTCTCTGCAACATTAGTGACGAAGAACAATGGTGACCATTCTACCCTAGAAAATATGTCATTACAATTATTGATAACAACCCAACTTAAGATATATTCCTGTAGGCACAGCCGCTGGTTTGACGCCTAGCACAAATGTGCAACACTACACGTGTAAAATCATGCGAGGTACCATAATGGTGACGGGTTACACCAATGACCTCTCCTGGTTTTCTATCTTGACCAGATGTCAGTGTCCGATGACTCGTATGTCATCCGAGTGTCCAGTGTCCGATAACTCTATGTGCATCCTGAGGTTCAGTGGTCCGATGAGCTCTGTGTCATCTGCCGTCAGAATGTCAGGTGTCGATGACTTCTGTGTCATCCGAGTGTCAGTGTCCGATAACTCTATGCATCTGAGTGTCAGTTGTCCGAATGACATATGTCATCCGTGTCAGTATTGGTTTCAGTGTCCGATGACTCTTTATGTCATTTACTGAGTGGCAGTGCCCTCGATGTACTCGTGTGTCATCCGAGTGTCAGTTTCCGATGATCTCTGTGTCATCTGAGTGTCAGTGTCCGGATAACTCTATGTCATTCCGAGTGTAAGTGTCCGATTGACTCTGTGTTCATCCGAGTGTAAGTGTCCATGATCTCTATGCCATCCGAGTGAAGTGTCCGAGATGACACGGTGTCGGTGGCGCTTCTGAATGGGTTCAGTGTGTGACACCGGAGGACACTTGAGCTGCGTTGCCATGGTGACGACAGCTGCGTTGCCATGGTGACGACAGCTGCTGAAGTGTTCGGTGTCATGGCCTAATAGCACGGCGGTGGGCTGAGCCAAGATATCTATAACTAACAGGCGGTGGGCTGAGCCGTGCAGCGGGGAATTGGCCAGGTGTGGAGTGTCGTGCGGTAGAAGTGAAGGTTTCAGAGATAAAACGAAAGCTGTCTAAGACAAGCTCAGAAAAGCTGCCTTGTTTGATTGAGCTTCGAAATTGTCAACATGAATAACAGTTGACCGTAAATGTATACCTTCCTTGGTTTGGTGTGCAACTTTTCGACTCTCCTGTCACAACACTGAGCTCATACGTGCCCGGCCTGGGGATTTACTCAGGTCTAAGTTGACAGAAGAATAACTATTTCAATTCAAATGAATAGTATCCAGCTAGGCGATTCTCGCTAAATTTGATGTTTATGATGTTTAGGAGGAAAGTTTAGATTTATAAATGATATTATGATATATGAGGTAGGAAGTGAGTTTTTCTTCCATCTTCCAGCATTCACAAGTTCTGATACTTAGGTAAACAGTCCTTGCCTTTGAGTAGTTGAGCACTTCTTATATTGCATGGTAATTGGTAGCCCACAAATTTGATTAACTGTCATAAATAGGAATATTTGTAAAGACACGTCTGAAACAGTTATTTCAATTTGAGTTAATGTAGCCTTCGGGGAAATAATGACGATTAAGTTTTTACGTGAAAAATAGTGACTGATACGTTTGATGTTGACACGCAATGCATTTATGCAATAGGTACACATCATGTATCTGTTCCAGACTATGTTTCTCTGTCACCACATTATCGCATAGAGCATCAAAGTTAATTACCGTTCAACGATGCTCAGTTTTATGTCACGGTTTGCATGCTGTTTTACGTTGGAACCACTGCCTTAGATTAGCATGAACAGCATACTTATATTCCTGTCCCGGATGGCACTAGTCAGGGCGGATCCAGGGGGCAATCCAGCCATGCCCCCCCACCCAAGCAAAAAAGGTGGGGCCAACATATCTCCCCCCCTACAAATGATATCCTTGAATACCCACATTATTCATTTGGACTGATTTGGTACTAATTAGTATTAACATCGTGAGCCTGGTACTCGAGGAAAGATAACAATTTATCGTTAAAATAGCTTTGAAGCAGTCAAAACCCCCAAGCTTTAATTTTCACAATACAAAACTGGAAAAATTTCGCGCCGCTTCACGCATCAACTCAAGTTTCGCAATTGCTTACACAATTTAGAAAAATGAAAAAAAAAACATTAACGTGTCTGGGCAAAGAGGCTCTCCTTGATCAGTATTCCTGACCCAGGGCCCACTTCATAGATCCCTCGCCTCGGTTTCCTCACCTTCGCCGTACGGGGGGGGGCTGACAGGATCCCTGTTCAACTTCCAAACAAGCATCATAGAGCAATGCGGTAAGAACCAGCATGTTGCCTGTCATGTGAGAAATCTAACAGTATGCAATTGTGTTATGTTTCGGTTCATTGGGTGAGCTTTCCAGGTCAGTGAAATGACCTCGACTCCATCACGTCCAAAAAGTGGGTTTTTCTCCGGTCAAAACCTCAAATTAATACCATTGATAAATTGTAAATAGAAAAGCATGGTCCTAGACCAGTTTTTGTCTCCGAAAGACATATTTTTTATTTGTAGGTATCTGGTCAAGATAGTCAAAAAAATATTAAAAATTAATCAATTCGTTTTTTACACTTTGGAAGCCATCACCCAATCACAAAAAATATTACTGAAGACCATTGCTACGAAATTTGTTTGGGTATTTCCCATATTTGTTCTGTCACTTAATTTTTTTTTTTTTAATTGGATTTTTATTTTTCCCGCATTTTTTCGTTTTAGGGGTGGACCCAAAATTTCGGAAATCCGAGTTGACCTTTCCTAATTAAAATGCATTTTTGGATATTTGTCGCTTTTTGGTAGCGATTGCTGCAAAACACTAATTTTCTACGATTTTTACCATATTTACCGTACTACCACCAACTATAATCGTCACTAAAACGTCATTATCTCCCAAATGGCTGAACCAATTTCAGTGAAATTTTGCCAGCATACGTATAATTATTGTCAACTCAGCTACTGAAATTTCAGCAAGATGCGCCGCATGAGTAAAAAGTGATTTCAGAGAAGAAAAAAATCAGGGAGGCCTGGAAGGCCCCCTCGGGCAAGGGTTAATTGTCAAGCTGGCTACATGTTAAGCTAGCTAGTCTGCCGCGTTCCGAAAAAGGCGACGCGAAGGATATGACGCGGACATCGGCGTACCCCTAAGACACCTAAAATACCTTACCTAACCAAATCCGTATTATAACATGGAAATTCACATTACAGATGCTGCAAAGGTTTTTAATACACGCAGACAAAACGAGTACACATTATTTCGTCATTTCAGCCGACCCCCTCAAGAATGATCGGTGACGCCCCTGCGAGTTGGTATGACATAAACGTAGTATTATTAATTACGTGTGTATATGCTACGGAAATGGGGTTCTGTGTGTTTTAAAGTTATTTTTCCCTGATCTTTAAAAACAATACCGAAAACAGGTGTTTGTTTTCCCGAAAATTGATTTTTGTATGATCTCGAATGCCAAATAAGGCGACAAGCCCAAATTCGTGGAGGAAAAAAATGGGATACCTTTTTGACACAAAAGTTGCTCCTTTCTCCCCTAAACCGAGCGGCTGGATCCGCCCCTGACACTAGTATTAAGCGCCTAAAGTTATGCTGTACCGCAGAGCTTGACAGCGAGAAGCTGTGATCTGCGCAACGATAGTAATGAGTCAGTCTGGTCATCAAAAGAGGTAACCATACCACTGACACTGAGAACCTTTGGTCTAAGGGCTACCAATAATATGTATGTACAGTCTAGGGCAGATGTTCTGTCCACTTCATCACCTCAACCGATGACGATGTTCCCGGTAAATAAATCCTTCGTGAAAACGGCTAGTAGCAGTCCTTTTAGTGCTCTATTCGAATAAATCCTCCATTTCCCTGGTGGCCATGTTTGTTTTCGTCTGGACGGAAGCTAGCGTTAGAAAGTATCCTTAAAAAACTTTTGGTTTAAGCGCACCCGTTTAGTTCACATGTCAACTTTGTCTATCGGTGCTGTTTGTCGGTGCTACATGCAGTGAAATCTATTGAAACTATTTTTGCCCTCGCCCCTGAGGCCTGATACCGGGGGAAAGGGCTATAGTAATTGCATTGGATTCCACTGCGTGCAGCACCGACAGACATAGGCCCGGGAACAGGGGGGGGGGAGCAGCGGGGGCGCTTGCCCCCCCAACTTTTGGCGTTGCTGATCTTAACGTTCCGTAAACAAATATACAAGACATCGAAAGTGTGAGTTTTTTGAAAAATTATGCAAACATCACACNCTACCGGTGCACCCCAATCGTGCGGTGCCGGCAGCAGCAGCTTGTCCTGGGCCGGCGCAAAAGTTTGGCCGTTCGATGCCTCCTTGTTTGACGCAAACTCGCTTGGTGACGGCAAGATTGGTGTGACGTCACATGTAAGCATAATACTATTTTTCAAAATTACCGTTCAAATCTCTGACTTTTCGCAAAATGAATGCCAGGACCGTAATCAGGGCATTCTTCTTCATGCATTCTACATACTTTCCCAAGGTGTATATTCGCCTTTAAACGTCAAAAAGCCTTCCAAATGAGTTTTATGTCAAATTGGTTGGTGGCCAAGAGACCACGTCCTCCGATATGCAGCATGACCTACTTAGGGTCACCACTTGACCTTGACCTGAGTTCATTTTTTAAAGTTGACCTTAACGTGATACAAAAATAAGACATTTCAAATGCGCCTTGATGAGACAAACACGATGGCGTAAAGCAGTATTGCGTGATCTTTATTATATATAAAAAGAAGTAATCAAAAAATATGACTTTTATGACCTATAGAGCCTAAACTAAGGTCAAGTTTTAAGACATTTCGTTAGTTGCAAATTGCAATGGCTGTCGATTTCTTTTCGTCTTGTTTCTTTCTACGCTTAACCCACCATTGACTGGGGAGGCGAAGACACGCCCCCTTCAGAATATTTTTTACAATAGCTCTCAAACGAACAGTGTTATCAACGAGAAACGTTTTGGTTACCTTAATCCTACATCAATTTTACGTCTTCAGTGCAAAAATTATACAAATTTTAACTAAAATTGTTCGCGTTATATAAAATTTAGTTACGTCACAACAAACGACTTTGACGCACATATCAGCTAAACTCTAACAGGCTATACAAATACCATTCCTTAAGCAAAATGCAATTCAAAAACGTCAAAAGATAGCAAATGACAAGGGGTAGAAAATGGTCATCTCGGATTAAAAAAAAATACTCCCCAACTTTGTTTTACTAAATCCCCTCAATTTTTTTTTTATATTTTCAAAAAACCGAAAGATATGTTAGAGAACCACATATGCGCAATACCCGAACCAAATTTCAAAGCAATATCTGTATTTCTGAATCATTGATTGCTCTCTAAGTATGAATACGCTCATGACGTCATTTTTTAAAGTACGTTTTGAGGCTTTTTCGACTCAGAAACATACAAATAAATGGTACCACTGTATTGCTGAGACGAAACTGCGGATAGGAACAAATTGCATTTTGTTTCTGTATTTTCCATATTCTAATGTTTGACCTTTTATGACCTGACCTTGACCTTATATCATTTCAGGTGTGCAAATAGCTGCTACAATATAGTTAAATGTGTAAAATAACACATAAAACAGGTGTCACACGATCTGTAGCCAATAGTGACCTGATTTGACCTGATCTTGACCTTGACCTTTGCTTACAATTTTAGTTTTGCTTTAATACGGGAGATGCGTCCATACTTTGAGAGACTTGAGCGCGATTAATAGTCTAATATACGGCTTTCGGATGGAAAGTGAATGGCCGCAAAATACTCAAATGGCTAACATTTTGACATTTTTACCTGACCTGTGACCTGACATATGACCTCATTTATAAAAATTTTTGCGTACGTTTTAGACTGGTCTCATTGAGAGGCTTTCATTTGCCGTCTTGCTTGTCTCGCTGCGGTTATTGGTTCGGAAGATAACTAGGGGCGAAAAAACGCCCTAACCCGCCCAATGGCGTTCGGCTGAGATTGCCATTGCCGGCTTAATTAGCCACCGCTCAGTTAAGCGCATGGTTAATGGGGAAAGAGTCCTTCGTCATGCACTAAATATATTTATTGTAATTTTCAAGTGTTTTAAAATTAGCATTCATTATGAAAATCCCCGTAGGGCTCCAGTTGAAGTAAAGGTCGAAATCCGACGAAAAATATGGGTTGGCTAGCCAAATTTGGTTTTGCCCCCCCAACTTTGAAATCGTTCCCGGGCCCCTGTCTGGCACTCGAGGAAAGATAACAATATATCGTTAAAATCGCTTTGAAGCAGTCAAAATCCAGCTATTCACAATACAAAGCTTAAAAATTTCGCACCTCTTCGCGGCATCACATTAGTTTCTCAATTGCTTACACAAATTAGGAAAATGGGAAAATGTATTTAATTAAGTGTGTGGCAGAGGCTCTCCTTGACGGTAATCCCTGGCCCCAGGGACACTTCATACAACATTAACCCTCGCCTTACCGTTCCCCACCTTCGCCGTAGGGAGAGGGGGGCTGACAGGATCCCCTGTTAACTTCCAAACCAAGCATCATAGAGCAACGCGATAATAACCAGCACGTTGCCTGTTATGTGAGGAATCTAACGGTATGCATTTTTAGGTTTCAGGTCATTGGGTGAACTTCTAGGTCAAGTGAATGACCTCGAGTCGATAACGTCAACAATAGCGGTTTTTCTCCGTCAGAAAACCTCAAAATTAGAAATTGATAAATGCAAATAAAAAGCATTGCCCTAGACCAGTTTCGTCTCAGAAATACAGAAGCGTATTTACTTATAGGTATCTGGTCAAAATAGTAAACAAATGATACCAAATTATGTCAAGAGTTTCTTTCACTTAGGGAGCCATCACTCAATCACAAATAGTCATTGGAAGCCATTGCAAGCCATGGCAAAAAAAGTGATACAAAATTATGTCATGAGTTTCTTTCACTTAGGTTTCACTTTCACTTTTTCACACTCAATCACAAATAGTCATTGCAAGCCATTGCTTTGTAATTTGGTTTGGGTATTGCCCACATTTAGTTCTCTCACTTGTCTTTCGGTTTTTCGAAATCTTTGAAAATTTTGATTTTGAGTGATTTTTAAATATTTTTTTTAGTTTTTAGGGGTAAGAAACCCCAAAATTTCGGAAATCCGAGTTGGCCTTTCCTAATTTCAAAATGTCATTTTCGATCTTTGTCGCTTTATTGTTATCAATTTGCTGCAAAACTATATTTTCTACGACTTTTACAATATTTACCGTCTTTCCACCAACTGTAAGTCGTCACTAAAACGTCATTATCTCCCTAAATGACTGAACCAATTTCAGTGAAAAAATTTTCCAGCATATGTATAATTTGTAATTGTTGTCAACTTAGCTACTGAAATTTCAGTAAGATGCGCCGCGTGAGTAAAAAGCGATTTCAGAAAAACATCAGGGAGGCCTGTCAGCCTCCCCCCGTAAGGTGAGGGTTAATTTTAAAGCTGGCTACATGTTATAAGCTAGGTAGCCTGCCGAGTTCCGAAAAAGGCGACACAAACGATATGACGCAAGCATCGGCCCTATAAAATACCTAAAATACCTAACCTAACCAAATACGTATTATAACATGGAAATCTCAAATCCACATTAAAAATGCTGCAAATGCTTTAACCCGGCAGTCACTGGGGTATTTTCTGTAACACGAGTCACTGGGGGGGGGGGGGTAGCCCCCTTGTATTTTCGGAACCAATCAGACGATCAGGCTGAGCCAAACGGCAATCGATAGCCCAGGCAAATTCATCGACGTAAAATAATTTAAGTTGCCCTAGAGGTCAGTGGTGACGTCACAGGTCAGGTCAAAGGTCAAAATTTATAGAAAAAAATATAGACCATATTTTCCATTCAAAGCAATTGGTTGCAACCATGATCACCCAGAGTGCTCTCAAAGGTATGACACACATCCATAATGAAATAATTGGGGATTTTTGGCAAAATGTCAAGGTCAATGTCAGGTCACATAAGGTCACTATGCCCAGAAATTATTCGAAAGTCATGCAACACATGATGTACATACTATTTTACGTGTACTATTTAACTCGAAATTGATACTCATTTTACCANATATGGAAAAATTCGAGCTAATTGAGTTAATGTTCAATACCTTCAATAAGAATCCTTTGATTAAGACTATCAATGCACAAAAGCTATCAGGTGTATACATCTCCTGCATTAAAGTAAAAGTGAAATTTGAAGGCCAAGGTCAATGGTCAAGATCAGGTCACAAAAGGTCACTGTCACCAATGAGGTCAACGAAAGTCCTTGTGACACATGTTTAAGGGGTTATTTTAAAACACCCGTAAATCGATAGCAACGAATCCATTTGTATAACTTGACCCCATAAAGGTCAAGATCAGGTCATCCTAAGTTCAAAACTGGAAACTGACCTTATGTGAATAAACAATGCATATTTCTAGGTCATCTTGTGTCATAAATCGCAAAAATGGCATTTATAATATCTGTATGCAGTCGAAAAATAAAAAAACATGTTATCTTGAAAAATGACGTCATTAACTATATGCTTGGAGATAAATCAGTCACTGGAAAAAAATGAGATATTTTCTTACACTTGGTTATCTTAAACATTTTCCGGTTTTTGGAATACCTTGGAAATTTTCAATTTTTGGGTAATTAAAAAAAAATGAATTTGGGGGGTCAAAAACCTCAAATTTTGTAAATCCGAGATCGCCGTATAGTAGAAAATAAAAATTTATTCCTTATACACTTAAGAGTTTGAAATTTGCGTTTAAGCTGTGTTTTCTACAATGCATCAAACATTTAAATCGTATTCACCCCAAATGGCAGACAATGACGTCATCAAAAAACGTCCATTATTCCCAAAGTTCTGTTTTATTTTCGATTACGTTTTTTGGGGGAAGACGTCAAGTTATGCTGGATAAGGTACTGAAACTTTGACGTCGTTATCTTGTTATAGTTATCAAGTTATTGGTGGAAATCCGGGGAGGGGGTAATATTTACCCCTCCCGCCTACGCCGCGCGGGGTTAAATAAGGGACAAAAGGGGGGGGGGGGGGGGGAGGGGGGGTAAGAGTAAGCGTAACGTAATTAAGGGAGGGGGGTTTAACCTCAGCGTGACACTTTGTGAACATGGGGGAGGGAGGTGGTCGAAAAAACGCCAAAAATTGCGTTACGTAATTAATGGACGGCCCCTTGGCTGCCTGCCTAACGCAGCGTCCGTGCGCCTGCTTGTTGCCAGGCCCTGTCAAGGCACGGCACGGACGGGGGGGGGGTCTGCAGTCGGGCCGGCGATGATAATATTCGAATAAAACATTGTGAAATGTGAATCTTGAAATTATTCGCAACTTTCTAACTGTGGCACATTGGCGCACTTCGCACAAGACATTCATGTCTGATTTGTTCACGGAACGCCATTATTGTATGGTAGGTAAAAAGATAGAAACACAGGTTAGGATCACCGGCGAAGGCAGGATTTGGCCATGGGGGTCCCGACTTGATTCTAGTAGGGGGCCCTAGGCGCACTGAGCGCGAGCGAAGATGAAGGGCCCTACAAACAATTGTATAGGCCGCCATGTTTAGTGCTTTAGGGATGTCAAAGTTAAAACATTTATCAATTAGCGCATTGCTTTTCAAGATATTGTTGCTTAGCACCGACATTATGGCTCAGTGAAACTGCTTATGTACCGACCTGAGAGTACCTCGTCCGTTCCGTCCGTATTGAAGGTAATACAATTACTGTGGGGCCTTCCTTCATCCCATGGGCGGCGTCACCGGAGGGGGGGGGGGCCAGAGAACCGGTAACAATTTAAAAGTGTGTGTGGGGAGGGGGGGAGCGAAACCAATTTTGACAAGCCAATCCTTTTTTCTTCGGCGGATTTCGGCTTTCACTTCAACTGGAGTCCATAACGTGGTATTTCATAATATTTCGTGGTATTTTTGAATTGCGTGGTCGTGGTATATCATTTCGTGGTATTCTAAGTTAATGCGTACACTTAAAAATGAAAATATATATATATTTGTATTCGTGACAATTTTAATCACCATGATCTTAAAACAACAAGGTTCTCATTCATAATCATCCTGGACAGGTACATACATTTTCATAGCTTTCAACAATGGTGTCGCTTTTGTGGAAACATATTTCGGTGAGTCTTCTCTGAAAAATATGCCGCACCGCTCGTCTGATATCTTCCGGATAGAAATACATCGAGCGAAGCCCTGCCCGGGTGTCCACGATTCACGGAGTGTTGCAGATTTGTAACTGACTCAGAGTTGAGTCATGAATCGTTTCATGAGTCAGACATTTTTTGATGAGTCATGAGTTGAGTCGACTCAATTTTTAACAGCGGGACTTGAGTCAAGAGTCGAGTCAATTCAATCTGTTTGAAATATAACTTGAGTCAAGAGTTGAGTCAGTTCTTCGGTTGTGAGTCAGACTTGAGTCTACTTCTCAAACAAATGTGAGTCAAATGCAACAGGGACATAGCTAAGGGGACATTGGTACCACACCCCTTCAGCTGAGCAAACCCATTTACACTAGATAGAATGATAATTGTATCATAACCCCTCCCTCCCCCACGAACAACATCTAGTACCTAATAATGAAGCTTGTGATGAGTCAAGTTGAGCCGACTCAAATGTATTTTTGAGTCGAGTCGAATAAATTTGTTAAAACTGCACTTGAGTCAAGAGTCGAGTCGATGCATTTGTCATTAACAAGCTCTCTAGGCTCTTGAGTCAAGAGTCGAGTCGATTCATTTTTTGCTAACAACACTTGAGTCTCTCCGGCTGTTGAGTCAGACTTGAGTGGACTAAAACAATGGGAGTCGTTACAAGTTTGGATTGTTGCAGGAGGATTCTGCGAAAATTAATGACCAGGGACGGAGTCATAAGTGGGCTAGGGCCATTTCCAAAACAACTTTTAAAAATCGGCCCGAAAATACCGAAATCGGCCCGAAAATACCGCACTGGATTTTAGAGAAGATCTAAGCAACTAACATACACTAAGGCAATGTTGCTTTAGATAATTTATCAATTCACTATTAAGCGAAATCCGATGAATGATCAACGCAAGTTAACGGAAACGTGCAAGGGTAATTGTTGAAAATACCTACATCCAAATCCGTCCAAATCTGGCATGGATCTGTCCTTGCACGATGACGCGTCAAGTAGACAATGTTGGCACGACATTATTTGCCTAACACCACTGTTAGGCAAATAATGTCTAACAGTGGTGTTAGGCATTATTTGCAAGAAGAGACTCCCAAAATTAACAGGAGGCCCACTAGTGGATCCAGAGGGGGGCGGCAGGGGCATTAGCCACCCCCCCATATTGCCTGCAATCGGCGAAATTTGACATATTTTCCACTGTAGAGGGAAACTTAATAAACTCTTACCAAGGTATATGTGTTTTAAACTGTTCAGTACAAGAAGTACTGTTCAACAAGAAAGCCAAATCCGATGAGTTTTTCGAATTTGATGAAACTTGTGAAATTTAGCCCCCATGCTCACGTTCTGGATCCGCCAGTGAGGAGGCCCCGACAAATGCTGCCTTAACAATGAATCCAATGGCGTCGCCAAGAGGAATGAGCCCAGGGGGCCATGACCCTCCTGGACGGCAACCAAGGTTGGCCTGAAGGGCTCTCTGTCGGCCTGTGGGGCCCTCTGTCGGCCGGTTATCCCTCTGTTGGCCTGAAAGGCCCTTTATCAGTCTGAGGGACTTTCTGTCGGTCTGAGGGGCCCTAGTCGGCCTAAGGAGCCCTCCATCGGCATGAAAGGGCCCTCTGTCGGTCTGAAGAGGCCCTCTGTCGGCCTGCAGAGGCCCTCTGTCGGCCTGAAGGGCCCCTCTGTTGGCCTCAGTTGGCCTTTGTCGAGCTGAATGTCCCTCAATCGGTCTAGAAGACCCTCAGGGCCAGCTTAAGGGGCTTTCTGATGGTCTCTAGGGCCCGCTGACGGACGACGGCCCCCTATCAGACTGAGGGTCCCTCTTTCAGTCTGAGAGACCCCGGTCGGCCTGAGCAGTCCTCAGTTGGGCTGAGGGACCCTCTGCCATTTCGAGGGGCCTCTCTGTCGGCCTGAGTGGCCCTTTGTCAGCTTGAGGACCCTCGATCGGTCGAAGGGAGCCCTCGGCCTGCTTGAAGGCGCCTTCTGGGCCAGCTTCATGGGCCCTTGGTTGGTTTGAGGGGCCCTCTGGTGGCCTGAGGGCCCTCTATCGGTCTAAAAGGGCCTTAGGCCCTAAGCCATCTTGAGGGAGCCATTGGGGCCATCTTGAGGGAGAATTCGGCCTTCGGGGCTAGCTTGAGAGGGCCCTTAGTCTGTCTGAGGGGCCCTATGTCGGCCTGAGAGGCCTTCTGTCGGCCTCTGACCGCCTGAGGGGCCCTCGGCCAGCTTAAGGGAGCCCTTATCCGTCCTGAGGGCCGAGGGGCCTTTTTACGTCCCGAGAGGGCCTTTTCCGGACTGAGAGGGGTCTTTTCCGGCCTGAGAGGGGCCCTCTGTCGGCATGAGAGGGCCCTGGGCCGATCAGAGGGTCTCTTTCAGACCTAAGAGTACCGTAGTCTGATCTGGGTAAGCTCTCTGTTGGTCTGAGATGGTCTTTGCCAGGTTTGAGGGCCCTCGGGCCGTTCACAAACAGAAAAGCTTAGCCCGAGGGGCTCAAAACGGCCCAAGGGGCCTAGGAACCATAGGGACCTCCTTGGCTAGTGGCTACGCCCTTGGCTTGGATGCATTCCAGGTGGATAATGCATATTCCAATAGTATTTTAATTCTTTATCACTATTTATAAAACAAAATTCTAGCAATATATACAATATGCGTTGTGTACTTACCTACAAATTACAATATTTAGTTTTATCGAGATTCATCCTCAACATTGTTCAGAAACTATGGACTAATATCTCCCAATAGTTGATTGAGAAATCATGGGGTTTTACCATGGACCCTATGCATATATGTAAAATGAGTGAACTCACTCCCACAAACACAATATCTCGCTGTAAAACTGTGTAACAATTTGTAATGACTTTTTTATACATGTATCATGTCGCTGAAATGTATTACTTTGCCCATTTACTAAGCAATAAACGCGAAACGTCGGATATTTATTCGTTTTTTATCTTTAAATATGTTTCAGAACATGAATTATTAGATACAAATACAAACTATTTTCACTCGTTTTACATTTGTCACATATTATTGTTAACATGCCCTTCTAATCGTCTCTCATTCTCGATATGTACGTTGGTAAGTAGGTCTGGGATAGGGGTGGACCCACTAACAAACACCTCGCACGATTATTCAACAACTAGAAATAAGTGTTCCGTTGTCCGCTGACACTCCACCCCGCCCCCAGCTCTACAACTTTTCGCCTAACGCTCCACCTCCTGCTCAATAGCTTTTCGCTGACGCTGCATCCCTTCCCCCCGCTCAACAACCTTTCCCTGACGGCGACCGCTCGACTTGCCTCGATCCAGTCCCCCCTCCCATTTCGAAGGCGTGGTGGAGCCCCTGCCTGTTCTATCATCTGTTGGTGAGTTCTGCTGCGACTTCAGCGATCATGGTTGCCGTGACTTTATGGACTCTCAGGCAAATGACACTATCAGGCAAGCAGGCAGGTGGTCAGCACCAACTGCTGCTTTCGCTGCTGCTTGTGATTTATAAGTTACAGCTGGGGCATTCCAGGACAGATCGACAAGCGAAAACCCCAAATTAACACCCTCCATCTCCAATTTCGATAAACCCGTTCAGAGTACTAAATACTGGGGCGTGCTGGAATGCGCTATGGCGAGTTTCCTTGCATTGGAGTCTACGGCTGTCGGTTATACCTACCGGTTAATTTTCTGAGGCACCTTGCATGACTAGCAATAAGCGCAATAACTCCACAACAAATTATTCCAATTCCAAAAACCATACCATTTTCTGAATGGCAATGGAAGTAAGAAACAATCATCCAGAACCAAGTTTATTTTTTGGGTGATTCTGATTAAAGACCTTGACCTCTGTGACCTGACCTGAACCTTTAATACGAGCGCTAGTGAATATTATTAATGGTTTAATATTATATATCTTGTAAGCTGTCCTTTGCACAGGAATAAAATTGGAGATAAACGGTTTTTCTATAATCTATTTTTATTATTGCTTCAAGAATTAACGGCGCACCCACTGGGCTCTGCATTTCCTTCACAGACCTGGGGGGGTTGTTTGAACACCCCCACCCCTCTAACTCGGCTCCCCATGGGAACGTAGACCAAAACAAAGAACTGTTCGAACTGTTTATCTAAAAAATCATTTCGAAACCGTATTTCAGACTTTTTTTTTCGCTCACGTCAAAACTCAGGTCACCAGAGTCATCGAAGTAAATTCAAGTTTTTTAGGACTTGCTCAAGAAACCCGTATTTATCATTCGGAAACATGCTATCTAGAAAGAAATTGTAAAAAGGACAATCGCTAGCGCAATAAATTTTCAATCGCCCATGTCCCTCAAAATGACCTCAGGTCAATAGTTTAAGCTCTCAGAGTCATTAAAGTCAAAAAAAGCTGATTTTGACAAAATATATCGTGAAAACTTTTACCTACAAAGATAACGCATAACTGTTTACGTGCCATCGTGTTTTTCTCGTCAAGCCGCTTTGAAAATATGTACAAATTTCATCATGTTAGGTCAAGCTTAAAAAATGACCTCAAAGTCAAGGTCAAAGCGGTGACCCAAGAGGTCATGTTGCATATCAGTAGATCTGAGTCTTGACGAGACAAACCCTGGTGTACCGTTGCAGTTCTCTATCTTCATTATGGCCAGAGTTATTGACGAAAATGTGTTTGGGTGACGCACGGATGACCTCAGATGAACCCCGTAATGTTCTGAGAAAAACTGCACTTGGATCAAATACATAATACATATGCATCAACATCATCCAGCAAGGAAATGACTGATATCGTCGACAATGAAAGCATTTGATTATTTCTCCATTGACTTATAATGGGGAGATCGCAAAATTGACCCGACCTAAGGTCACCGATACAGACAAAACCAAGATATACATTTTGTAGATACTAATGACTTAATAATCCTAAAAGTTTGATATCGATCCTTTAGAAACTGTAGTCATGGCACGACCGCAAACTTTTTGTAGGTAGGGTTCACTTGACTGACCTGGTGAACCTGACTGACCTGACACGAACTTGAATTTTCGCAAATGTCCGGGAAAGAATCAGTAAAATAGTTATGCCAAATTTGGGCGGCGCACTACGCGCCGCGTTTTTTCGTTATCTTGATAAAACATGAGGGGGTGTTTCACATCTGCCCACCAGTGGGGCGCGGCGTTTCCGTTTTTCCTCTATCACCAACACAAGATGAGTAAATTTGTCTCATGATCACTGATGCGGCCATGTGTCACGGTAGGTTTTCAAAGCTGCAAATAAAGCCCTTCAGATTAATCAGGTGAACTTATTGATTAACAGTGAATGTTGCTCAGTGACCTCTGCAGTCAGCTGAGGTCATCTGCAGGTCACCAGCGACATTTTTTACTATAAAAAACAAACTCTTAATAATAATGTAGATAGACGGCGTGAAAATTACAACCAAAAGATGTTTGTTTCGTCGATTTTCGTCGCTAGATATGCAACATCACCTACCTATATACCAAATGACCTTGACCCAAGGTCAAACTTTGAAAGTTGACGTAACAGGTCACCACTACTTTTGCGAGCGCATTGACGAGACCGAACACGATGTTGTTAAATATATCTTCTATGTTTTATCTCCGAAATGTTATTCACGAACATGTTGAATTTTCGTTGTTGCTAGTAAAAACGTTTTTCGGCAATACCTTTTTTATTATTAAAACATATAGCAAATTTTAACACTATCGTGTTTGTCTTGTCAAGGCGCTTCGAAATATGGTACTGGTGACCTGGCTAAGTCAGCTTCAAAATTTGACCTTTGACCTTTTAAAAATCAAAATTTACCTGGGTAATTTGGTAACCAAGGTAGGTAATGCTCCATATCGGGCGACACGAATCGACGATACAAACACAGTGGTGTAACTTTCACGTCTCTATTTATATTATATTAGGAGTTTGTGCGCAAAATGTTGCGGTGACCTCAGATGTACTCCAGCTTACCTTGCCAGAGTCACTGCTACAATAATTTCACCCTGGTAATAAACTCAACTTAACCTCGAAGTGACTTATATTGCAACCTGAAACCTTCGTGTGACGCATAAGCCGCATTCAATGGCATCATAGTACAAACTAATCATTTTGTGTTGGTGAAAAGAGAAATACGAGCTAATTTGAGCAATTAAAAAGTACATTTATAGAAAACACCTATCAACAATTTTTATCCTGTGCAAAGACACCTTACCAAAGAATATTATAAAAATATAAAACAACATTATTTTCACTGCGCTCGTTTGAAGGTCAGTTCAGGTCATCAGAGGTCAAAGGTCATTTCATCAGAATCAACATAAAAATAAAAACTGTGTCTGGAATGATGTTCCCTACTTCATTGCCATTCAGAAAATGTATGGTTTTCTAGAAGTTGTATAATTTGTTGTGGAGTTATTGACTAATTGGCTAAGTAATGCAAGGTGCCCTCACGAAAATGCCGGAGGCTATAACTCAGCAACCGTAGCTTTAATCTAGCTGAAACTTGCACAGCGTGATTCAGCGCCCCAGATAACTCTTATAACGGACTTTAATCGAAATCTGAGTTGTAGGGTGTTAGCCCCTTGTCGATCTGTCCTGGAATGCCCCAGCTGGAACAGTGTCTGGTACTGGCGAAAGATGCAGCCAGTCTCATCAGTGGTCATTCCAGTGTTCCTGCGAGTCTTCACGACTCCGAGCGGCGAGAGGTCCGTAATGCGTGATCACTTTTGAGTCTCTGTTAAGACACACCAGTCTGAGCTGCTAACAATTGAGGACCAGGACAGCCCTCGGCCCTCGCACACAACACTCCAGTTCCTTCTCGCACCAACAGGCACCACGCGGCACGCACCACGACCACGCCAGTCGCACCACGCCACCAACAAACCACCGATGTGTATTATGACGCGTGTATTTAAATAGTTTCCACATTATTCAAAGCATCTTGTTACGTAAAGCAATGTATTTTCACCTCGAAAATAACATCAAAACATAAATGAGCATTGCTGCATCACTAGCTAGTCAGAGGAACACACCTGCACTCGCTGCGAGTCGCAGAAATAACCATTAGTTTAATGGACACCAGTTTGCCATAACCACAAGCGAGTCAGAATTAGTAAGACAATGAACCTCTGAAAATACGATTACTAGCTTCGCTACCTAAAAAACATCTCTTCAACTTTGATTTTCACATATCGTTCTCAATCTCCTCTCCCCTACCTCAGGGCTGACCGACATCACAAGACGCAAGCATGCATGCACCGTAGGAAGGCCTCGCACGTGGACGGGCTTCGGGCGTGTCTATCACATGGCGAGCAAGCGTCGAGGCGCGTGACGAAAGCGACGACGCTCGGCTGAAACGCCACTTGTCTCTCTGGGACGGGCTGGGGCCGGCGAGCGGGCACTGCGCGGGTAAGGGAGGCCGCGGGTGTCCGGCGCCGGCCGTAGCCCCTCCACCGGACCTCACTGCAGGCACCCGCAGCTGCCCGTGGTCGGAACGCGCCGCTTCTGGTCGCGGAACTCAGTCTCACACTCGGTACGATGAGGGACGATCGGACCGCACTCCGCGCGCCGAAACGAGTCGGAGACGGAGGTTAAGGGAGACCTCCGCCTGCCGCAGAGTGGAGTCCGAACACACCCTCGTGCCGATTATTATCACATACCCACTCCATCGTCTCATCTAGTCGCTCACTTTCGGCATGTAGTACTTGTGGTCGTGCGACTGGCCGACCGGACGCATCTTGGACGCGGGCGAGTCGACGACCGACGCCGGGCACGGCTTGTACGTTGCGTACGACTGGTTCTTGGAGGCGGACTTGTCCTTGAACACGTCATAGTCTCCGTGGAAGATGCCCAGCGACTGGGTGGAGCTGCGCACGGCCCGCGTGCGCTGCTGCTGCTCCGTCTGCTGCGTGTTGCTGGAGACGCGCGACTCCCGCCGAGTGCTGCTGCTGCTCTTCTGCTGCTGCTGGGTGGAGCTGCTGCTGCTCTGCTGCTGCTGAGTTTGCTGCAGCGCGCTGCTGCTGCTCTGCTGCTGCTGCGTCTGCTGCAGCGCGCTGCTGGCCCCGTTGCGCTGCTGCGTCGTGCTGCTGTTGTTGCTCTGCTGGAGGGCACTGCTAGCCCCGGAGGAGCCGGCGTGCTGCTGCGTGTTGGCCGCCCACTTCTTGACATTCTGCTCGTCCTTGCGGAGAGAGCCGGCAAAGGCTTTGTCGCGGCCCTGCTCGCCGCCGCCAGCGCGCTGACCCGCCGCCGGCTGCTGGTCCGGGGAGACACGTGGCTCCTGTACACCCACCGGCCGCGCGCCGGCCACCGGCTGCGTCTCCGGCCGGATCCGCGCCTTGCCGCGCCGTCCGGAGCTGGTCTCGAACGTGTGCGAGCCCTCCAGCGTCAGGTGGTCCGCCTGCCTGACCGGCTTCGCCCGCTCACTGTCGTCCCGCGTCCAGGTGTTCTGCCGCGTGGCGCGTCGGTGGGCAGACGAGTCGCGGATCTGCCGGCTGCTGCTGCTGGTGACGGCCTCCTGCTGGGTGATGGACCTCGAGCGCTGCTCGGTGGAGGCTGACATCTCGCGCTGCTCGGTGTGGCTGGAGGACATCATGGCGCGCTGCTCGCTCGCCGACATGCTGCGCTGCTCGCTGGCCGACAAGCTGCGCTGCTCCAGCTGCTGGCTGCTGGAGGAGCGCTGCTGCGCCGTCTGCTGTGAACTCTGGTTGCTCGACATCTTGCGCTGCTCCTGGCTGCTGGCCGAGTGCTGCAGCGCTGTCTGCTGTGAGCTCTGGTTGCTGGACATCCTTCGCTGCTCCATCTGGCTGCTGGAAGAGCGCTGCTGCGCCGTCTGCTGTGAACTCTGGTTGCTCGACATCTTGCGCTGCTCCATCTGGGTGCTGGCCGAATGCTGCTGGGTGCTGGCCGAGTGCTGCTGGGTGCTGGCCGAGTGCTGCTGGGTGCTGGCCGAATGCTGCTCGGTGCGCGACGTGGTGCTGCCCTGCTGGCTCACGTTGACAGACGACTGCTGCTGGGTCTGCTGGACCGTCTGACCAGCCGGCTTGCTGACCGTCTTGAACGGCTGGAAGTCGCTCTCGCTGGTGGCCACGGCTGGAAACACAACAGTAACTCGTTAGACGAGCATGCCTTATCGCTACTACGCAACACGATAGATGTGAACGCAACACAGCGAACCAACAGCGCGCGGCATGTTAATGTGAGCCTCACATAGCTTGCCGACACTTCGCAGCATGTCGCATCAACACATGTAAAACTGACAAAACTGTGAGTGCTGAAACGCATCATGTCAAAATGGTGCAGACTGGCACTGCAGGCAGCCAAAACACGCAACATGCGTCTGTGCCGGCTTCCACTCATGCAGTGCCATCTTAACGTTCAGAAAAGGAGCAATGAGGTCGATTGTCTCTCGCTATGATGGCATGACGAGTTTGACAATGTGGGAGGCGCGTGACAGAGCGACACTGACACAAATACGTCTAGTGTGAATAGTGAGACGGGTTCAGCGGCTATTACTTTGTGCCAGTGTGACAATGGGACATTGTAACAACGACGGACGTGACAGGTGTGACGGTGACGTGATGGTGAGATCGCGTGACGGTGTGATGGTATGGCGGTGTGGCAGTATGGCGATGTGTCGGTGTGACGGTGTGACGGTGTGACTCCGGCTGTGAGTGTGACAGTGTGACAATATAACAGTGTGACGCCGTGTCTGCTGCCGAGGGCGTCGTACCTGCACCGGAGGGGACGCCGGCGGCCGGCAACACCTTGGTCTGTGAGGTCCGCTGCTCGCGGCCCATGAACTCTCCCTCCATCTTCAGGGTATCCTGGCGACGCCGGACTTCAGCCCGCTCGCCCTGCTTCACCACAGTCTTCTGACGGGTGTCTGCCGCGAGCGAAAATAAACATAAACATAATGCGTGCATTTAAAATGGTGCAAAAAAGACAAAAAATAACTAATTGATTTTAACTGATAACTGATTTTAAACAAGGAAGAATAAATATTGTGGCAATGAAAAATGACATATTATAGAGCAACGAAACGTTAGTATCATCACTTGCAAAGCAGCAAAACCACTGCACCGGATACCAGCCAGAGAAGGCTGTTGCTTCAGTTGCCGATGCCGAAGCGACATCACCCTGTTCTCTGACGTCATCACCCTGCTCCACTGACCGGAGAACTGTCCTTCCATGCGCAGGGTATCCTGAGGGCGCACTGGAGTCGCCCGATCGCCGGCGGCCGGTGCCGTCGGTGAGCGCGGCGCGCTGAACTCTCCGCTGCCCACTGTCAGGGTGTCGGTATGGCGCACGATCTCAGCACGCTCTCCCGCCGTCATCGTCGTCTTCTGCTTTCGCTCTGTGCAGGCGGGTCACACGTGGCGTCAGCCGAACCACTCACAAAGCAGCCGGCGCTGACAGAAACCAACCAACGAAACAAAATGACGAGCGCGCGGCAACACGGTGAAATGAACAATACCGAGTTAAAACTGATGACTGGTAGAAAAACAAAAATGTTTTGAGTGCAAACAAATCAAATCAAGCAACTTAGAAGTACTAAGCGAAAAAGCCTACTAGAGCTGCACGGATCGGAGCCGGCGAGGCCAGCAGAAGCAGAGATGACTGCCAGTACCGGTGAACAGCTGGCCTCCGACGCGCAGGTTGTCCTGGTGTCGCACCACCTCGGCCCGCTCTCCGCGAGTCACCACGTGCGAGTCGGCCCGGCGTCCGAGGAACTCGCCCTCCATCCTCAGGTTGTCCCGCGGCCGGCCGGCAGCGACGGCAGCGCCATCTCTGGTCGACCGTCCGGACGACTGGCCAGAGGACCGACGGCGCTCGTCCTGCTGCCGGTCCTGGTCCTCAGACCGGACCGACGAGGACCGCTGGTCCTCAGACCGGACCGACGAGAACCGCTGGTCCTCAGACCGGACCGACGAGGACCGCTGATCCAGAGACCGGACCGACGAGAACTGCTGGTCCAGAGACCGGTCTGACGAGGACTTCTGGTCCTGGGACCGGTTCACTGAAGACCGATGGTCCTCTGGAGACCGCCCGTCGGTCGGAGACAACTGACTCCGCGATCGATCAGTCGGCGACCGTTGGTCCCGGAACCGGTCTCCTGGGGACCGGTGGTCCTCCGGGGACCGCTGGTCCCTCTGGGCCCGTGGCCGGTCTGTCGAGGACCGTCCACCGGCGCCGTACTCGGAGCTCGTAGGCGAGTCTGCGTGAGTCCGCAGCGAGTCTGCGTGAGTCCGTAGCCGTGTTAGTGTGAGATGGTCCAGCACGGTGAGATGGACCAGCACAGTTAGAGGGAGAGATGAGTGGAGTGCTTGGCACGTCGAGCTTGCACAGGCAGACAGTGAGAAAGAGGTAGGTACGTCATTGCGAACGTTTACTATGGATTTCAGACCGCGTGAGACTCCGTTTTTTGGCGATAATTTGTTAATAAATGGCCGAATCCGAATCAAACTTTTGCACAGTCTATTTCAGCCCAGGCGCCGATTTCTGTCCGTATAGTCTGTTAACAAGAAATAAAAACTTATGGTACTTGTCATTGACTCGTAACGTTAAGATCTGCTCGGTAGACCCATTTCCACAGTAGAGGCTACCGTGACGTAGGTTGTGACCTCAAAGCACGTGCTGTCTTATCGTCATTTTCGTCGGTAGTCACGTGCTGTTGATGTCACAACTCACACCCTACGCCACGGTAGCCTCTACTGTGGGGTCATTGGGAATTGGTTTCCCGAGCAGATCTTCACGTTACGAGTCAATGACAAGTACCATTAGTTTTGATTTACGGACAGAAGTTGGCGCTTGGGCTGAAATACACTGTGTGCAAATTTGATTCGGATTCGGTCTCTCATTAACCAATTATCTAAAAAAAAACGGTTTCTCACGCAGTTTGAAATCCATAGAAGTGCACTGCTTCTTCTTTAACCCAATCCAGTTTGTATGATACAATATTTCGTGCATTTTTTATTTCAGATAGTGCGTGTGCAAAACGTTCGCAATAATGACACCTGTGCTAGAATAGTGAAAGTTATTGTGACTGCGAGATACATCAGTGATGTTAACAGAACCGAACACTGTTAAAAGATCCAATGTTAGGTGAAAGTTAGAGCGTTTTAGATATTAGTCTAAACATACAGTGGGTGACAGAAAAGTTTGCAGGCTCAATAAATAGATATTCCTAGAGGAGACTTTGTGCCCCAACCACTGTCAACCAGCAGTTCAGATGGGAACGATGCAGGCACGAGTCATGCTTATTATTCGTTAGAGAAGAGAAAATACCATTCTGGTTAGCTCAGAAGAAGACCAATGTTTCGTGAGTGCATCGTGTCTGTAAAGGTATATCAGACTGCACTGTCTGCGATGGCACCTACCTTCGAACTGTCCCTCCATTCGCAGGTTGTCCTTGTGCTTGACAACGGAGGCGCGCTCTCCCTGGCTCACAACTGTCTTCTGGCGTCCGTCTGCACAGTGCATAAGACACAGAAAGAATATCAAATGTGTGGTTCAGAAGAGTTTGAATGCATGGCTTCATTAGGAACTCCTGTTGCAGGGATATAAAAAACAGCATCGAACAGTTTTGATAAATAAATTTTCGCGAAAATCGCTCCATTTCAACTGATGTACAGTTAATGCGGATTTTATTTCGAATGAGTAACATGGTATGCAGATACAAAAGTCGGCCAGTGGCTCCTTTGCCGTTATGTATTATCAAGAAAGTTGTGTCATGGATCCCGAAACGTCTGTGAGAAGTGGCATGATATTCCGTTCTGTAGAGTGTGATTAATTTACCGGTGAATTTGCCTTCCATGCGCAGGTTGTCTTCATGGCGGACAATGCTCGCCCTGGATCCCTGGTTCACCGTCGTCTTCTGTCTCGTATCTAGAACGGCGACGTCAGAACCACTTGTTAACTCGGCGTAAGAATAAGACTATAATGCGTTCAGCGTAACAGTGGAATATCATTATTTGTATATTAAAAGCCGGCACTACCGCTGTTTGAAACAAGCAAAATGGTTCATTGCTTTAGCAAAACTGACAATGGATAGTTTTGCTCCATGCTATGATCATGAACAAAACTATATTATATATTATCAATCGGACAAAATTGTATCTAAAGTAGGATAGTTAATTTCCAAAAAATATGTATATTCGACAAAGGCTGGTAGATCAGACTCTGCGGCAACTTACCTGTGAATGATCCCTCGGTGCGCAGGTTGTCACTGTGCCGCACCACGTCGGCCCGCTCGCCACGCATCACCGTCACCATCTCGCGGCCGTCCTCGAACTTGCCCTCCATGCGCAGATGGTCCGGGTGGCGCACGACGGGCGCCCGCTCCCCGAACGGCGCCTTGTCGCGCGGCTTGCCGGTGAACTCTCCCTCAGGTCTCAGGTTGTCGGGATGGTCTACCCGCGGAGCTCGCTCGCCACGGGGAGCCTCCTGACGCGGCCTGCGGGTGAACTCACCACCCGGCTTCAGGTTGTCAGGATGTTCCACTCGAGGAGCGCGTTCACCGCGTGGCGCCTCGCCACGTGGACGACCCTGGAAATCTCCCTCCATTCTCAGGGTGTCTTCTCTGCGCACAACTTCGGCACGTTCTCCACGCGTAACCGATGTATGGTCTCGGGTGTCCTCAAATCTGCCCTCCATGCGGAGGTTGTCCTCCCTGCGAACGATATCGGCACGCTCTCCGCGAGTCACGGTCTTTTGCTCTCTCGTATCGTCAAAGCGACCCTCCATGCGGAGATTGTCCTCTCTGCGGACAATGTCGGCTCGTTCTCCACGGGTGATGGTCTTCTGCTCTCTCGTGTCTTCAAAGCGACCCTCCATGCGAAGATTATCTTCTCTGCGAACGATCTCAGCTCGTTCTCCACGAGTTACCGAGGTGCGTTCCCTGGTGTCTTCGAAGTTGCCCTCCATTCGAAGGTTGTCCTCTCTGCGGACAACATCGGCTCTTTCTCCACGCCTCACCACCGTCTGGTCTCGGGTGTCTGTAAATTCGCCTTCCATTGTCAGGTTATCTCCCCGCTTGACAACAGGCGCTCTCTCACCTTGCGGAGCCTTGTCCTGTGGTCGCTTAGCAAAGTCGCCGTCCATTTTCAAATGGTCCGGATGCTTCACCACCGGTGCGCGGTCGCCACGACCGGGCGTGTGCTTCTCACGAGTGTCTGTGAACTCACCCTCCGGTCTCAGGTGATCAGGATGTTGTACAATAGGAGCGCGAACGCCCTTCGGCGCCTTCTTATCCGGACGATCAGCAAACTCTCCTTCCATCTTCAGGATGGTCAGGGATGCTTTGACAACTGGTGCCTCGCTGTCCCCTGCCCGGGTGAATGGCGATCTCTTCCATCAGTAAAGTCACCTTCCATTTTTAAATGGTCTGGGTGCTTCACAACGGGCGCTCTCGTAGCCCTTAGGTACCTTCTCATCAGGACGGATCAGCGAATTCTCCTTCCATCTTCAGGTGGTCGGGATGCTTTACAACTGGTGCCCGCTGTCCCCTGCCCGGTGAGTGGCGATCTCTTCCATCAGTAAAGTCACCCTCCATTTTAAGATTGTCTGGGTGCTTCACAACGGGCGCTCTCGTGCCCTTAGGTACCTTCTCATCAGGACGACCAGCAAATTCTCCTTTCATCTTCCAGGTTGTCGCGGATGCTCACAACTTGGTGCCCGCGTCCCCTTTTGCCCGGGAGTGGCTGATCTCGTCCATCAGTTAAAGTCACCCTCCTTTTTAGATTGTCTGAGTGCTTCACACGGCGCTCTTCGTGCCTTAGCACCTCTCATCAGGACCGATCAGCGAATTCTCCTTCCATCTCTCCATGGGGTTACAACTGGTGCCGCTGTCCCTGCCCGATCGTGAGTGGCGATCTCTTCGATCAGTAATAGTTCACCCTCCATTTTAAGAGTTGGGTGCTTACAACGGGCGCTCTCGTGCCCTTAGGTACCTTCTCATCAGGACGACCAGCAAATTCTCCTTCCATCTTCAGGTGGTCGGGATGCTTCACAACAGGTGCCCGCTGTCCTTTTCCAGGTGCATGGCGATCGCGACCGTCGGTGAAGTCACCTTCCATTTTAAGGTGATCCGGATGTTTAACCACCGGGGCTCTTTCGCCTTTTGGCACTTTTTCGTCAGGGCGGTCCATGAAGTCTCCCTCCATCTTCAAGTGGTCTGGATGTTTGACAATTGGTGCCCGCTGACCTCTACCGGGGGAGTGGCGATCTCTGCCATCAGTAAAGTCACCTTCCATTTTCAAATGGTCAGGATGTTTGACAACGGGTGCTCGCTCGCCTTTGGGTACTTCATCCTTAGGTCGACCTGTGAAATCTCCTTCTGGTCTGAGGTTATCGTCGTGTCTCACTGGTTTCGCCTTCTCGCCTCTCGGAGCACCACCCTTGGGACGATCATCAAATTGTCCCTCCATGCGGAGGTTGTCTTCTCGGCGAACGATCTCAGCTCGTTCACCACGTGTGATCATGGTGACTTCTCGAGTATCTTCGAATCGTCCTTCTGTCCTCAAATTGTCCTCACGGCGAACAATGTCAGCCCTTTCGCCACGAGTCACCGTTGTTCGCTCCCTCGTGTCAACAAATTCTCCCTCCATAGTTAGGTTGTCCGCACGTTTAACAACAGGAGCTCTTTCGCCCTTGGGTACTTCATCCTTTGGGCGACCAGTGAAATCGCCTTCTGGGCGAAGATTATCGTCATGGCGAATGGGACGAACTTTCTCTCCTTTCGGAACGTCGCCACGGGGGCGATCTTCAAACGTACCCTCCATGTGGAGATTGTCTTCCCTGCGAACGATTTCTGCCCGCTCGCCACGAGTGACCGTGGTTAGCTCTCTTGTATCCTCGAATCTTCCCTCTGTTCTGAGGTTATCCTCCCGACGGACAATGTCAGCTCGTTCCCCGCGGGTTACAGTAGTCCGTTCTCTTGTATCGACAAAATCTCCCTCCATCGTCAGATTGTCTGCCCGTTTCACAACGGGTGCTCTTTCTCCCTTGGGTACCTCTTCTGTTGGCTTTCCAACAAAGTCACCCTCAGGCTTAAGATTGTCCCTGTATTTATATGGGGTCGCTTTCTCACCACGAGGCGCCTCTTCACGGGGACGGTCGTCAAAGATGCCTTCCATCTTAAGATTGTCCGCATGTTTGACCACCGGGGCTCGCTCTCCCTTCGGAACTTGGTCTTTTGGCCGCTCCTCGAACTTGCCGTCCAGCTTAAGGTGATCTGGATGCTTCACTATTGGTGCTCTGTCACCTTTTCCAGGAGCATGTTTTTCTCGAGTGTCCACAAAGTCTCCTTCTACCGTGATATTATCTGGTCTCTTAACAACAGGGGCTCTCTCGCCTCTAGGTGCTTCCTCTGGGCGTCTATCAGTAAATTCGCCCTCAGGTCTGAGATTATCACCATGCTTGATGGGTTTGACTTTCTCTCCCTTTGGTACATGTCCCCTCGGACGATCTTCAAACTGTCCTTCCATGCGTAGGTTATCTTCCCGTCGAACAATATCTGCACGTTCTCCCCGAGTGACGGTGGTGATCTCTCTTGTGTCTTCGAAGCTGCCCTCCATTCTCAGATTATCCTCCCGGCGAATGATATCAGCCCGCTCTCCCCGTGTCACAGCTGTTCGTTCTCTTGTATCAGTGAATTCACCTTCCATCGTAAGATTATCAGCGCGTTTGACAACTGGCGCTCTTTCACCAGTCGGAACAATGTCCTTTGGCCTCTCTTCGAACTTGCCATCCATCTTCAGGTGATCTGGATGCTTCACAACCGGTGCCCTATCTCCTCTTCCTGGTGTTCGCTTCTCGCGTGTGTCAACAAACTCGCCTTCCATCGTCAAATTGTCAGGTCGTTTGACTACAGGAGCTCGCTCACCCTTAGGCACATCATCAGGGCGACGATCAGTGAATTCACCCTCAGGCTTCAGATTATCCCTATATTTGTAAGGAGTTGCTCTCTCACCTTTAGGCGCCTCTCCACGAGGACGATCCTCAAAGTCTCCCTCGGGTCGAAGGTTGTCTGGTCGTTTGAAACCGGAGCTCGCCTCTCCCCTGTGGATCTCTTCCAGGGGAGGCGACCAGTGAATTCGCCCTCTGCATCAGGTGCCTTATATTTGTAGGGTGTGCTCTCTCACCCTTGGGAGCTCTCCACGAGGACGACCTTCAAAGTCGCCCTCAGGACGGAGGTTATCAGGTCGTTTGACAACAGGAGCTCTCTCTCCTCTGTGGATCTCTTCGGGTAGGCGATCGGCGAATTCGCCCTCTGGCTTCAGATTGTCCTTATATTTGTAAGGAGTTGCTTTCTGACCCTTGGGTGCTTCTCCACGAGGACGACCTTCAAAGTCTCCTTCGGGTCGGAGGTTATCAGGACGTTTGACAACAGGAGCCCCTCTCTCCTTTGGAGTATCTTCGGGCGGACGATCAGTAAATTCTCCTCAGGGCTTCAAGTTGTCCTTATATTTGTAGGAGTTGCCCTCTCGCCTTTAGGTTGCTCTCCAACGAGGACTTATCCTCAAAGTTCCCTCGGGTCGAAGTTGTCTGGTCGTTTGACAAACCGGAGCTCGCTCTCCCTTGGATCGTTCAGGAGGCGACCAGTGAATTCGCCCTTGGCATCAGGTTGTCCTGTATATTGTAGGTGTTGCTCTCTCCACCCTTGGGAGCCTCTCCACGAGGACGACCTTCAAAGTCGCCCTCTGGACGGAGGTTATCAGGGTCGTTTGACAACAGAGCTCTCTCTCCTCTGTGGAGCTCTCGGGGAGGCATCGGCAATTCCCCCTCTGGCTTCAGAGTGTGTCCACTTATATATATGTAAGGAGTTGCTTTCTCACCCTTGGGTGCTTCACCACGAGGTGTGTGTCCTTCGGGTCGGTAGGTTATCAGGGTGTTTGACAAACAGGAGCCGCTCTCTCCCTTTTGGAGTATCTTCGGCGATTGAGTAATTCTCCTCGGCTTCAAGTTGTCCTTATATTTGTAGGGAGTTGCTTCTCTCGCCTGTTTAGCGCTCTCCACGAGGACGATCTAAAGTCTCCCTCAGTCGAAGGTTGTCTGGTCGTTTGACAACCGGAGCTCGCTCTCCCCTGTGGATTCTTCAGGGAGGCGACCAGTTTGAATTCGCCCTCTGGCATCAGGTTGTCCTTATATTGTAGGGTGTTGCTCTCGCACCCTTGGGAGCCTCTCCACGAGGACGACCTTCAAAGTCTCCTTCGGTCGGAGGTTATCAGGTTGTTTGCAACTGGAGCTTCTCTCTCCCTTTGAGATCTTCGGACGACGATCAGTAAATTCTCCTTCAGGCTTCAAAGTTGTCCTTATAGTTGGTAGGGAGTGCCCTCTCACTTGGAGGTGCTCTCCACGGGACGATCCTCAAAGTCTCCCTCGGGTCGAAGGTTGTCTTGTCGTTTTGACAACCGGAGCTCGCTCTCCCCTGTGGATCTCTTCAAAGGACGGCGACAGTGAATTCGCCCTCTGGCACAGGTTGTCCTTATATTTGTAGGGTGTTGCTCTCTCACCCTTGGGAGCCTCTCCACGAGGACGACCTTCAAAGTCGCCCTCAGGACGGAGGTTATCAGGTCGTTTGACAACCGGAGCTCGCTCTCCCCTGTGGACCTCTTCAGGGAGGCGATCAGTGAACTCGCCCTCTGGTTTCAGGTTGTCCTTGTATTTGTAGGGAGTTGCTTTCTCACCCTTGGGAGCCTCTCCACGAGGACGACCTTCAAAGTCGCCCTCAGGACGAGGTATCAGGACGTTTTAACACAGGAGGCCTCTCTCCTTTGTGTGCATCTTCGGGACGACGATTCAGTGAATTCCCCTCAGGCTTCAGGTTGGTCCCCTATTTGTAGGGGTTGCCCCTCGCCTGTTGGTGCTATCTCCGCGAGGACGATCTTCAAAGTCACCTTCGGTCGAAGGTGTGGGTTCGTTTGACAACCGGAGCTCGCTCTCCCCTGTGGTCTCTTCCGGGAGGCGACCAGTGAATTTCGCCCTCCTGGCATCAGGTGCCTTATATTTGTAGGTGTTGCTTTCTCACCCTTGGGAGCCTCTCCACGAGGACGACCTTCAAAGTCGCCCTCAGGACGGAGGTTATCAGGACGTTTAACCACAGGAGCCCTCTCTCCCTTTGGTGCATCTTCGGGACGACGATCAGTGAATTCCCCCTCAGGCTTCAGGTTGTCCCTATATTTGTAGGGAGTTGCCCGCTCGCCTTTTGGTGCCTCTCCGCGAGGACGATCTTCAAAGTCACCTTCGGGTCGAAGGTTGTCGGGTCGTTTGACAACCGGAGCTCTCTCTCCCCTGTGGATCTCTTCAGGGAGGCGACCAGTGAATTCGCCCTCTGGCATAAGGTTGTCCTTATATTTGTAGGGTGTTGCTCTCTCACCCTTGGGAGCCTCTCCACGAGGACGATCTTCAAAGTCTCCTTCGGGTCGAAGATTATCAGGTCGTTTGACAACTGGAGCTCTCTCTCCCTTTGGGACATCTTCTGGACGGCGGTCAGTGAATTCACCCTCAGGCTTCAGGTTATCGTTGTATTTATACGGCTTGGCCTTTTCACCTTTCGGAGCTTCCTCACGCGGGCGGTCATCGAACTTTCCTTCCATCTTCAGTTGGTCGGGGTGCTTTACAACAGGGGCTCGTTCACCTTTGGGCGCCTTCTCCTGTGGTCTGTCCTCAAATTTGCCATCCATCTTCAAATTGTCTGGATGTTTAACCACTGGCGCCCTCTCTCCGTGCAAGGGGGCGCGGTGCTCCCGTGTATCGATAAACTCTCCCTCCGTGGTGAGGTTGTCTGGCCGCTTGACAACAGGTGCCCTCTCTCCTTTTGGGGCGTCCTCGGGACGGCGGTCCGTGAAGTCGCCCTCGGGGCGCAGGTTGTCCTTGTATTTGTAGGGGAGTGCCTTCTGACCGTGCGGCGCCTCCTGGCGAGGTCGGTCCTCGAACGTTCCCTCCATGCGGAGGTTGTCCTCGCGACGCACCACGTCTGAGCGCTCGCCATGCGTGTAGGCCGTCCTTTCGCGGGTATCTGAAACAATTTCGCAGTCATTTAATTTTGAACACGTATGAACGATGGAACGCTATCTAAAAAGCATTGGAATCCTAACGATATTATTTGTGCGAAACATACAAAAATTTAATTGGATGCAATTGGCATTTTCTTTGACCTGGCCTTCAAGGATTGAATAAAGTTGCACCAATCTCAGACACATTTACTGAAATTGGGTCAAATCGACCAAGCCATTATGATTTTCCGTTTTGTTGTTTTTGCTAGATAAACTTTTTCATTTATAATCTAATTTTAGAAGTGAAGAAAGGCAAATCTATCTGTCCAACGGCAGAACGGCGCAGCACCACGAAAGCGGCCAAGGCTAATGCATTCAGTCCTAGCCCTATATGCTACTTGTGCCTTCAAAATCAACCCCATGCTGATTGCAACCGGCCAAATAGCTGCCGCGCGGACGACGTTTGAGAGATATTCTGCGTTATTTGATATAAGAAAATGTATGTACCTATTGCATATATTTTTGCACGTGATACAGCACCAAGTCCAGAAATAAGATTGCACGATTTTTGTTATTGTAAACTTGATGGCTACGTTGCGATGAGAGGCCGAAATGGCCGAAATTTTATTTGATAAACCTTCTTTGATAAACATGAGCTATAATATAGCATAGTCTACACTTACGACTTTATGATAGACTAGTTTTTGTTTATAAGCTCATAATTCCGTTTCTGAAGTATCATTAGCGTTCTTCAGTTAACCGTGACAGTATCGGCCGTCACACGGTCTGACGACGAGTCGGTCGCCATTTTGATGGTAATTAAAATGGAAAATTGATATATTAGCGCCACCTTTCAGCTGCAGTTTGGCAGTTCACTGCACCATCATCCCATTTGGTAGATATTGTTGATAATAGGACTCGAAATATGTGAGGGTCGTTAGGCCCTTCTTCAGTGCGCGAAGTTTTCAGCGACCCTCCAAACCCAAGTTCACGAGCTTAAGATACTATACAAAATTTTACGTTGAAAATAACAATTCGGTCTGTCAACATTCCGGTTATACGAGCATTCACATAGCTGGCTTATAAAATATGTGTTACAAACCTGTTGCATTATCGTTTCACCTAGGCACTAACTGTCCAAATTTGACTTTACAAAACGCGGCGTTTCTGTGAAGTCCTGAAGCATTGATGAGCAGTGGCACGTTCAAATTTTCCAAAGTGATTTTGTAAATGGTCAACACCTGACAATCAGGCTTGAAACATCAACATGCATAGAGCATCACCACAAACTACAATTAAGAAAATAAATGCAGACAGTTAAGCTCAATGACACGAAACACACACATGAGAGAGAAACAAAATAGACGATGATAACAAAACAGCACAGCAAACAAAGACGTAAACGTGTCATTCGCACCACAAACATGCAAATTCCAAAATATAATTCAAATATAAAAATGAGAGTGATATGCTTCAATCGTGAATGAAAGGCCCACTGTTCTCTGAAAAGCGAATTCCGTTGTTAACATTCTTCTGTGAGATACTTATCTGCTTACAACGCTTTCCGAAGAGAGACGCAGCCTTTCCACACGAGACGCCAGTACTTACGCTCGCTGCCTTCTTATACGTCTGTGCTCGCCAGGAGTGCTTACATAAGACAGGTATTCGCATATACTTATATTTTTGGACAGTACGGAGCAAGTCCGTGTATACTACGACTTATCCTCCCCCGAACACGACAGCTCAGGATTTTTCACTTTGAAAAAAAAGAAAATGTTGTTTCACATAGTTCTAAGAATCCTTCGGTTATGACCGGGGGCGGACCTAGCCGTGGGTTAGGGGGTAGCAAATCTAGTGGCATTTTAAAAAAGCTGGGCGGGGGAAGGTTGCAGGCCATCAGCCGTCAGCGACGAAGTTGTTGACCGAATGGAAGGGAGTGCGTCGTCAGCCGGTCTGCAACTGTACGCAGGGGCGTCGCTGATGTTTTTTTTATAAATTGTTTAGTGGGAAGTCTGCTGAAATGACGGAGAAGATGTACCCTCACACATTTTCTGCGTGTACTTAAACCTTTTCTGAATTGTACATGTGGACTTTAATGTTATAGTATAAGTATGAAAATGTTGTTTAGCGCCGCCTCACAGCGCGAAATTTTCACGAGTTTGCCTGATAAACGATATAAATATGGGCGGTGTACAGGATAAGGTGGGCCAGCCTTGAAGAAGATAACAAGCTAAAAATGTTAATCAATCAATTCAGCGTTACGACGAACCGAAAACGATGACGATGGGTTCGTTATGACGATGGTCACCGCTGTGACGTCACGAAGCGGCGTGAAAATGCTGATTTTGTTGTTTTAGAAAATGACATTTTAATATTGAAACCAGACCGTGAGTGGAGCCAAGCCTCAGGTAACCCCTTTTAGTGCTTCAGTTTTCACATCTCATCATGATGTAAAAATATTGGTCACTGGGGCCAGCAAATACCGCCAGGGAGAGCCTCTGTCAGACACTTAATGCAATTTATTTGCAAATTTTCCAAATACCTATTAATAAGCAATTGCGAAACTTGTGTCAAGCCGTGAAGTGGCGCGAAATGTTTCCCCCTTTTTCGACTGACGACTGTGCATAGCTGGATTTTAACTGCTTCAAAGGCAATTTTAACGATAAATGTGCAGAGGCCGACCGTTTTTCTAACCATTTTTTTGGGGGAATCATAGTTTCAGGACCTTGGGGGGGGGGCAATGACCCCTTTTCCCCTGGATCCACCCATGCTTATGGCAAGAGACAGACCTATGTGATAACTGCTGACCCACGACACCACCACTGTGCCCAGTCGACACCTACCTGTAAACTCTCCCGTCATACGCAGGTTGTCCTCTCGTCGCACCACGTCAGCCCTCTCTCCACGGGTCAGCACCTGCGTCTCGCGCGTGTCTGCAACGTGCACGTGCAATAGGTTCGAGTCAAGCGTGTCACAGGGGAGCGTGCAGCCCGCAGCGCGCGCGCACACAAAGTCCTGGCCGGCCGGCGCGCCCCAGAGAGTGGCGCCTGGCGCGGTCGATCGGACTGGCGCGGCGACGGCGGCACGGCGCGAGTGGGCGGGCAGGGAGGGGGTGCGCGCTATCGGGGCCGCTGTGGGGCGTCCGCCGCCACATCCGATAGAAGCGCAAGGGTCGTCCGGCAACAACAGATGCGCGACATTAACGGCCTTATGCGGTGTCCATGATGCTCGCAGGTGACTGATGAATAACGTATCAGTCACTGTCGCTGGCCAAACAAGGAAAATGTGACAGAGAACGCCAGATATCCCACTCAATCAGACATGTTCGCGGCATAATGGAAGGGCTTCGTACTGTCTTAAAATAGCTGCCACTTTACATCTGCTCTCAGAACCTCATGTTATGCCTTGCGTGGCATTATAACAGCTGAGAATGGTTTTCATTGCAAATGTATGGAAAAAATGCAGAGACCTGGATGAACTGAGAAAGAAAAGTCACATGCTACTCTAACTGAACACTGCATCTGCATGACAATTATTCACTGTTTTGATGAGAAGGTGATAAATAGGTGCGGTGAAAAAACAAGGGATTTTCACATTTTCACGCTTTATATTGAACGGCAATATTCTATCAGAAAATAATATAATGCTCCAAGCTGCCACTCATTTGTGGAAATTATTTTTCACATTCATGGTAAAATGAAACTACAGCAGCGATCAAAAGGCAAAATACAATACATTGAAATTCAAAGAACGGGTAGTGCATCAACACATTTTTTTAGGGGCAAGTTGTTAATTGATTAATTAAATAGTCACCATTTATTCAGTTTGTTTATAGCATTTTTGCAAAACGTGAGACTACACACCAAACTTACAATAATTATTTGAGGGATGCGAATTCAACCATAGTTAAAGAAACCCATTTTGACTGAAAAAGTTGTGTTAAAAGATATTCATTTTGAGAAGAAAAAACAAAAACAAGAAAAGGCTTTAACAATAATATATCACTAAAAAATGGTTCAAAGCAACACTGACCGCATGAGATAGTGTTAGTAAAGTCGATGCAACATGCAACATGCACAACGATACAAAACAAGCAATTCGGAAAGGCATGCTAGAAAGACGGAACGCCGTGATTGACGATAAGTGACCGCTTGGCCGCCAGAAGGCTTACCTGGCAGCTCCCCAAAAATAGCCGAGTTGTCTGGCAATCGGTAGTTCGGTTCCATGTTTCCCTTCGGCGCACCGCCACCAGACGTCCAGCCTTCAAATTCGCCCTCAGGATATAAGTTGTCCTTGCGTTTAAAAGGGACAGCTTTCTCACCAACGGGAGCCTGCTCTCGCGGCCGATCTGTGAAATCTCCATTGGTTTTCAGGTTGTCAGGATGCCTGATGATATCTGCCCTTACGGCTTTTCCTGACGCAGGTTTTTCTCTTCCGTCAACGAAGTCTCCTTCCATAGTCAGGTTATCAGCTTGTCTTATCAAAGTGGCTCGCTCACCATTCGGTGCTTCCCCTGTGTGTTTTCCGACAAATTCTCCCTCTGATTTCAGGTTGTCTGGTCTTCTCACAACTGGAGCTCGCTCGCCCCTCGGTGCTTCCTCTGTGGGTCGCCCAGCAAACTCTCCCTCTGATTTTAGATTGTCTGGTCTTCTTACAACTGGAGTTCGCTCACCCTTCGGTGCTTCTTCAGTTGGCTTACCAGCAAACTCGCCCTCTGATTTTAGGTTGTCTGGTCTTCTTACAACTGGAGCTCGCTCACCCCTCGGTGCTTCCTCTGTTGGTTTACCAGCAAACTCGCCTTCTGACTTCAGGTTGTCTGGTCTTATTACAACTGGAGCTCGCTCGCCCCTCGGTGCCTCTTCTGTCGGTCGCCCAGCAAACTCTCCCTCTGACTTCAGGTTGTCTGGTCTTCTCACAACTGGAGCTCGCTGACCCCTCGGTGCTTCCTCTGTGGGTCGCCCAGCAAACTCTCCCTCTGATTTCAGGTTGTCCTGGTCTTCTTCACAAACTGAAGCTCGCTCGACCCCTCGGTGCTTCCTCTGTTGGGTTCGCCCATGAAAACTCTCCCTCTGACTTCAGGTTGTCTGGTCTTCTTACAACTGGAGCTCGCTCGCCACTCGGTGCTTCCTCCGTTGGTTTACCAGCAAACTCTCCTTCTGACTTCAGGTTGTCTGGTCTTCTTACAACTGGAGCTCGCTCGCCCCTCGGTGCTTCCTCTGTGGGTCGCCCAGCAAACTCTCCCTCTGACTTCAGATTGTCTGGTCTTCTTACAACTGGAAGCTCGCTCACCCCTCGGTGCTTCCTCTGTTGGTTTTCCAAGAAAATCGCCCTCTGATTTCAGATTGTCTGGTCTTCTTACAGCTGGAGCTCGCTCGCCCCTCGGTGCTTCCTCTGTGGGTCGCCCAGCAAACTCTCCCTTCTGATTTCAGGTTGTCTGGTCTTCTTACAACTGGAGCCTCGCTCGCCCCTCGGTGCTTCCTCTGTGGGTCGTCCAGCAAACTCTCCCTCTGATTTAAGGTTGTCAGGTCTTCTTACAAATGAAGCTCGCTCACCCCTCGGTGCTTCCTCTATTGGTTTTCCAAGAAAATCGCCCTCTGATTTCAGGTTGTCTGGTCTTCTTACAACTGGAGCTCTTTCACCTCTCGGTGCTTCTTCAGTTGGCTTACCAGAAACTGCTCTCTTCTGATTTCAATAGATTGTCTGGTCTTCTTACAACTGGAGCTCGCTCTCCCCTCGGTGCTTCCTCTGTGGTCGCCCAGCAACTCTCCCTCTGATTTCAGATGTCTGGTCTTCTTACAACTGGAGCTCTTTCACCTATCGGTGCTTCTTCAGAAGGCTTACCAGCAAACTCGCCCTCTGATTTCAGGTTATCTGGTCTTCTTACAACTGGAGCTCGCTCGCCCCTCGGTGCTTCCTCTGTAGGTCGCCCTGCAAACTCTCCCTCTGATTTAGGTTGTCTGGTCTTCTACAACTGGAGCTCGCTACCCTCGTTGCTTCTCTGTGGGTCGCCCAGCAAACTCTGCCCTCTGATTTTAGGTTGTTGGTTTCTTACAACTGGAGCTCGCTCGCCCTCGGTGCTTCTCTGTGGGTCGCCTGCCAAACTCTCCTCTGACTTCATGTTGTCTGGTCTTCTCACAGACTGGAGCTCGCTCACCCCTCGGTGCTTTTCTGTGGGTCGCCCTGCAAACTCTCCCTCTGATTTCAGATTGTCTGGTCTTCTCGATACGGATGTTCGCTCTCCTTTTGGAGCATCTTGTAGCTGTTTGGAAGTGAACTCGCCTTCTGGTCGAAGGTTGTCGGGATGTCGTATAACAGAAACTCTCTCTCCTCTCACGGGTGTTACAATGTCTCGAGTATCTGCAACCATGCACAAAGGCAGGTTAGTTAGTTATGACGATATGAGTATATCTTCGAAGATCTGTTAGCATTGAGGTAACTGCCGCAGCCGTGAGTAATGGTTAGAAGGCATTAGTACGCATGATAAGGCAGGAAGAGCAGGCGACGATATGTGTTATGCATATTAGATTAAAGAAATGGAAGATACCTACTTAAAAAGAGAACAATAGAGGTTACAGGAAGGAATGGGTCCGCCTTCCGAATCAAGATATTACACATACCGATGAACTCTCCCTCCATGACAAGGTTGTCCGGCCGTCGGACCACGGGGGCGCGCTCTCCTTTCGGCGCCTGGTCGTGAGGTCGGTCCGTGAAGTCACCCTCCGGTCGGAGGTTGTCTGGACGACGCACGACCGGTGCACGCTCACCGCGAGTAGGTGTGCGATGCTCCCGAGTGTCTGAAACATGATAGCAAACGTACAATATTGTGTCCATCCACATATATTCGCGACTGCACCTGTCTGCTGTCTGCATCAAGCAGTGGAAAGTGCTATCGATTATGTAATGAATATAGTTAGTATGTAGGTTGTTTTGCGATTATATAATGCCACATGCTCTTAACATGTTCGATGTTACTGGTAAGTCTGACAATCTTGTTTGAACACATGTTACAAATTTGAGTGCTTGCAGTGTATGTGTGTAGGCAAATTTGAATTTGCAAACATTTAACGGCATGTCTTAACAACCCTGCGGGCGCACAAGCGAACGTCAAGCCGAATGTCATTTACTTGAAAAATGTGTTCTCCCATGGCTATCTTTCGAAACAATTTTCCTATTGATATGGAAGACGCGGCAGACTGGTGATCCTAATAGCAAATGTTTCAAATATCATACAATTTCTATGATTGCCAGGTCGCTGTCAATTCTGAGATCAGATTAATTTAGTGTAAAGTCCATGATCTCTAGTATCCGACCGCACAGCTTACTTCACCAACTTAACTTGGGGATGGAAGCTTTAAGTGCCGCAAGGCCTCAGCACTGCGTCGCTCTCGATCTGGCCACGATAACCCGCGCCGTGCCGGGGGTGTTAGAAACCCTAAGGTTTTCGAAGATAGCAGAAAAATGATGGAGTGACGCGCTGCTGTTTTGGTGCAGATGTGCGGCCATTATTTACTCACATCGTGTGCAATTATTGACATCGGGTCGTCTCAGGTCAGATCACAGGACCAGGTCATGTGTCCCCACATCCAAAACCATTTGTGGTGGTACCACAAGCAAACATTTTGGTTGATTGGTTTAACACTTCCAGGACTTAATAAGATCATAGATACCTACAATTGACGTATCTAAGATTTTGGTCATTTTGGTGACCTAAGGTCGTGTCAACTTTGTGACCTTATTATTGAGACCATCATTGATGAACTAGATACATGTTTTGTTCAGGTAGGTCAGTCGAGGTCATCCGAGGTCCTAACACTTTTATCGATAACTCCAGATAGAGTGAAGATAGATATGTTAATTTATGTGTATAACATATATACGCGTATGTGTTTGTCTCGTCGAGAAACGTCTCTCAATATACATACATTACGACTTACAAGTTGACCTAACCTAGTCAAACCAAATATGATTAAAAGGGCATAGACAAAACACACGATGGTGTCAAAATTATTTCCTTATATTTAATAGGTAAAAGGTTTTGACCTCAGAGAAGTAATGATCACTGAAGCCTTAAGTATTGGCCTGTGCTAAAATTTGAGGCACCTGGGAGATTGCGTTTCGTAAGAACTTTAAATGTTGTTGTTTTGTAGTTTGTTCCTAGCTATCGTAGCTCCATTTTGTATCGAATGTATGTCCTAAAGCTGGAAAATCTTAACTTCAATGACCTCTGGTGAGCTCAATATTGCAATATTGACCTGAGCAAAAAAAAAAACAAATATCAAAATAGTTTCCAAATGATTTTTTGACGAACTTTCGAACGATATTTCTAGTTTTTGTCCACCTCCAAAGGAGCCAAGCTCGAGGAACGGCGTTTTAACATCCCGGCACGGCGAAGGTGGCGCGAAGCACTGGCACGGCACGGGATAAGCTGAATCGATTTACACCATAGGTATTGATTTCATGCATCTGCTGCAACAGCAGCAATCCGACTTGATGCAGAGTTCAGGGCTGGTGTTACGTCGCAACTAAAGCAGCAATAGTAGGGTATCGACAACTGATTCTTGAGACACGCTTTTTGTTTTCTTCGCACGCTACTCGATACTTAAACCCTGCTGGCGGCGAGAGTTTACTGGCATCCAGAACGGTGGTTTGGGGAGGGGCAAATCCCCAAAAGTCTCACACAATTATGAAAGCTCATCAGATTTTGCTTGCTTATGCATTGTTAGCTATTTCAAACAAAATTTTCTTTGATACAATTGTTTATATTTTCTTCTACCTTCAAAAATGGGTCAATTTTGAATCGATTTCAGCCGGTTGGGGGAGGCATGGCCCTAAACTCCCCCGTGGATCCGCCAGTGACAGAATTACGTTAAACTGCGAGGGGGCAGATTAGAGTTCGACATGGCTGCACTTTTCCTTGGCCTAGCCGCCCCACAGCCATGGCATCACAGCCAGCCCACAGCCACTCCCAATGTTCAATGGCTGGGCCGTTGGCCAGCCGTGAGGATTTTGTAAATTCATTTATATGTGTTTACTTTTCATCTACCTGTTATGACAACATACAAAGGCTTCTTTTAACCAATGATTGGTTTGATAAGATTGATGCAAACAAAAATCCCAGGTAGACTATGCAGCCACAACCGTAGCCCCAGCCATGATCTATAGATTTTCCAGTCCGGCCCACCCCATTAGCCATGGGGTTCGGCCGGCCATGGGGATAGCCGCCCCGTGTAGAACTCTAGGGCAGATTCTGCTCGTTCCTCATCAGAGATCTCGAGAACATTGGTCGATTTCGATGGGACTTACATCAATCGATTAGTCATGAAAGGATCTTTATTTATAGCCCTATTTTGTCCAAAATGAGGGTTGGGGGTAGTGTGTGTTTCTTTAAATCATTGTGGTTTATCAGATTCTCATAAAAAAATCGTTTTTGAGCTTGAAATGTACAGGGGCTTTAATTTATCAAAAGACATGTTCCGAAAGAAAAAAAGTATGCATATTCAGGGGATAAAAGGTGGGGTGAGTGCATATTCTCTCACAAAGACGAGAGCCTTCTAGCACCGTCTCTACTGGGTCGTATTTATCTTATTCAAATTTTGAAACAACACGTGTTGTAATTACAGAATATTCACAAGCCATATCACTTAACCTCTTGTCCATTCAGAGTATTGTCAGCACAAAATATAAGTTTGTTACGAATTAGAAGACACTCTTATGTAACCAGGACCTGCATGCAACAAACATAATCATACCCTTACCGACAAAGTCTCCTTCCATGGTGAGTTGGTCTGGGTGTTCTGACAACCGGTGCTCGCTCGCCTCGGGGTGCCTCTCCCCTCGGTCGGTCAGTGAAGTCGCCCTCCGGACGAAGGTTATCGCCGTGACGAATCGGACGAAGCTTTCTCTCCTTTCGGAGCCTCGCCACGAGGACGACCTTCGAAAGTACCCTCCATGTGGAAGATTGTCCTCTCTGCGGACAATATCAGCCCGCTCACCTCGCGTTACGGTGGTTACCTCTCTGGTGTCTTCGAACCGCCCCTCTGTTCTTAGATTGTCCTCCCGGCGTATGATGTCGGCTCTCTCTTCCTCGGGTGACTGGGGTCCGCTCTCTAGTATCCACGAACTCGCCCTCCATCGTCAGATTGTCTGCTCTTTTTACAACAGGTGCTCGCTCACCACGCGGCGCCTCTTCTGTTGGTTTTCCCGTAAACTCGCCCTCAGGTTTGAGATTGTCTCGATATTTGTAAGGAGATGCCTTTTCGCCGCGAGGTGCCTCCTCACGAGGACGATCTTCGAAGCTGCCCTCTGGCCTGAGGTTGTCTGGTCTCCTGACAACGGGAGCCCGCTCACCTCTAGGAGCTTCTTCAGTTGGTTTCCCGACAAACTCGCCTTCTGGCTTTAGATTATCTCTGTACTTAAAAGGTGTGGCTTTTTCACCTCTGGGTGCTTCTTCGCTCGGACGACCCTGGAATGGCCCTTCCATTTTCAAATGGTCGGGATGCTTGACTACAGGGGCCCTCTCTCCCCGAGGAGCATCCTCCGTTGGCCTTCCTATGAACTCTCCTTCTGATCTTAGGTTATCTCTGTACTTATATGGAGAAGCCTTTTCACCCCTTGGCGCCTCATCTCTTGGTCGATCTGTGAAGTCACCTTCCGATCGGAGATTGTCTGGTCGTCTCACAACGGGCGCTCGCTCACCCTTCGGTGCTTCATCTGGGTGACGGTCTGTGAATTCTCCTTCAGGCTTCAGATTATCCCTGTACTTAAAAGGTGTTGCCTTTTCTCCCCTTGGAGCCTCTTCACTAGGGCGGCCCTCAAATAGTCCCTCCATTTTAAGGTTGTCAGGGTGCTTTACTACAGGAGCCCTTTCTCCCTTGGGTGCACTCTCCTGATGTTTCGGAGTAAACTCCCCTTCCGGACGCAGGTTGTCGGGTCGTCGGACAACGGGAGCCCGTTCGCCTTTTACCGGGCTAACAGTTTCTCGAGTATCTGTAATAGTAATTAAGGAAGTGTGTTAGTGGACGTGAGAAACAAAATAAATTCGATGAATTACGTTTTAGTAGACAGAGAATCAGAACCGTTAAAAGAAACAATGCAAAAGATGGTTATTGGACAAGATTGGTTTTAGAAAGTAAAATTATCTATGTTATTTTATATTTTGTAATTTTTGACTGAACTTTCGTGGAATGTCGGATTTTTTTTATAAATTGAATATATTTTTACAAAACATGATACTCATCTTCATGGTTTTGGAAAAGTCTGTTTTTTTGGCTTGGTAAAAATGTTGAATTCCAAAAATAATATGAAGGTATTTAAGGAGAGGTCAGTCAAAAATAACAACATATAATAGAGATGTAGTCGCCTTGTACAAGAACTCAGGATATTATCTATATTAATGTTTAATAAAGTTAGAAGAGATACAAAAATGGCTGATACCGACGTTGATTTTGTATCCTCTTACCGATGAACTCTCCCTCCATGACAAGGTTGTCCGGCCGTCGGACCACGGGGGCGCGCTCTCCTTTCGGCGCCTGGTCGTGAGGTCGGTCCGTGAAGTCACCCTCCGGTCGGAGGTTGTCTGGACCTGACAAGCTTTACGCCGAATTAGTCGCCATTCGCTGTCACGGTTTTAGCCGACCAATTGGGCCAGACTCTCAAAATTCGTTGTCCGACAGCATGTATACTTTGAGGTACTCGGAGATTTATACAGGACGGGCAATGTCGTGGAGCCACGACCACGAGCCTTAGTCTCGGGAATGATGACGTGCAGTCCGGGTTGATGAGCCGTACGTTACCCAAGTACCACTGTCCTCGCAGCCGGGACCAAGCGGAGATTTGATCTTTCATTCGACCAGAGCAGTCTATCGTACAGACAGCGCGTCCGCAAGGAAATATGTCACCGTGATTCAGTCGTAGTCCCGTTATGTAACGTATTGTATTTTAAAGCAATCGCGCTACACGCCATTAAGAAGAAATAGTTATGTTCATCTTGCGTGTGATCACGTATTAATGCAAGAAATAATTAACAAACTCACCAGCAACAAACATGTAGCGTCGCGTGGAGTGATATTAACATGAATGTGTTGTTAAACATACATTTATAATACATCTAGCTAATGGCCATATGTAGTTGGTTATTGACTCACTGTCACTTTCTGGTAATTGTGAATACTGTCATTCGCATGATCGTGTGAATCACCGACGTTTGCTCCACGCCCGTTCAGACGACCTTTGCCCACGCATAAAATACTGCATACACTGCTGCGCCCTGAACGAGGTGACTCGGGTGCCGACAGCAAGCCACCCCCTGTTATACGAGTACTCTGGATATTCCGCAGAAGACTAGGAGGGACTCACACAAGGAGGGATGAAAGTGCATTCCCGATATCCGTTCATAGACGCCTCGATACGTACGGAGAGTTTAATGGCGTGCACGCGCGGTGACCTCTCTTGGGTGTGCGCGAAGGGCTTTGTCGTTCGCCTCCGGACCCTCTCATTGGCAGGGCTTTCAGGGTGTCCCGAGCCCAAGCGACAACCCACCGGAGCGCGCTAAATCAGCCCCTATTTCCGTTTTTGTAAAATGGAAGTCTACCAGGAGAAAATAGCACGAGTCTGATCGGGTCCCAAACTTGGAAGAGCTCCTTTCACAGTAAGGTGCAAGGGAGGCATGCCGAACTATGTCAAGAGAGACTAGGAGTGACCTAACACATCGAGTGGTCAGAAGGTTGAGCCTCTCGAAGATTTCGTCCGGATGAGAAGAGGGGCACTCCTCGCTCTGCGCCGAAAAATGGCAGTCTTGTCCTTTAGACAAGATATCGTTGAGTGCTAGCAAAGTGTTTCTCAATGAACGCTGACGGGCGGAGTTTACGGGGAATAGACCCTCAGACCAGAAGATCGCGCGCCCGCTGTGGGGTGAGCGGCTCAGGCTTCGTATCTCACAGGCAGCCAGACAGATTCGGCTGACGATAAGTGGGATGGGCAGGAGTTGCTCGTGGGATACCCTATCGAGAGCGAGCACGAAGTCAAACACCGAAGGAGAGGAGACCGACATCATAATCATCGTCCGGGCAGAGGGTAGACGAATCGGGACACATCGCTAAAGACACAAGAGTTGGGCTCGGTTCGCATCACTTTCAGAGAGAGCACAGAGGGAGAGTCAATCCAGCGATACGGCCGACGGTGAGGGGGCTGATATAGTCGGAGCGAAGAGTGACAACTTCTCCGAGAAAGATGAAACCCCCTGGAGGGTTACACTTCATTTCGATAAGGGTCGATCTAGTGGCGAGGCATTTCGGGCATAAAGGCAGGGCAAGCCTCGTTCTCGAATTCTGCGGACAATATCAGCCCGCTCACCTCGTGTTCGGTGGTTACCTCTCTGGTGTCTTCGAACCGCCCCTCTGTTCTTAGATTGTCCTCCCGGCGTATGATGTCGGCTCTCTCTCCTCGGGTGACTGTTGTCCGCTCTCTAGTATCCACGAACTCGCCCTCCATCGTCAGATTGTCTGCTCTTTTTACAACAGGTGCTCGCTCGCCACGCGGCGCCTCTTCTGTTGGTTTTCCCGTAAACTCGCCCTCAGGTTTGAGATTGTCTCGGTATTTGTACGGAGATGCCTTTTCACCACGAGGAGCTTCTTCCCGAGGACGACCTTCAAATGTACCTTCTGGTCTCAGGTTGTCTGGTCTCTTGACAACCGGAGCCCGTTCGCCTTTAGGGGCTTCTTCTGTTGGTTTCCCGACAAACTCGCCTTCTGGCTTAAGGTTGTCTCTGTATTTATACGGAGTGGCTTTCTCACCTTTCGGCGCCTCACCGCGAGGACGATCTTCGAAGTCTCCTTCAGGTCGAAGGTTGTCAGGACGTTTAACAACCGGAGCTCTTTCTCCTTTGTAGACCTCCTCAGGGCGACGACCCGTGAATTCACCCTCAGGCTTCAGGTTATCCCTGTACTTGTAGGGAGTTGCCCGCTCGCCTTTAGGAGCTTCTCCACGTGGACGTCCTTCAAAGTCACCTTCGGGTCGGAGGTTATCAGGTTGTTTGACAACTGGAGCTCTCTCTCCTCTGGGGACATCTTCTGGTCGGCGATCAGTGAACTCACCCTCCGGCTTTAGGTTATCCCTATATTTGTAGGGAGTTGCCCTCTCGCCTTTAGGTGCCTCTCCACGAGGACGATCTTCAAAGTCTCCCTCGGGTCGAAGGTTGTCGGGTCGTTTGACTACCGGAGCTCTTTCTCCTCTGTGGACCTCCTCAGGGAGGCGACCAGTGAATTCGCCCTCTGGCATCAGGTTGTCCTTATATTTGTAGGGTGTTGCTCTCTCGCCCTTGGGAGCCTCTCCACGAGGACGACCTTCAAAGTCGCCCTCAGGACGGAGGTTATCAGGTCGTTTGACAACAGGAGCCCTCTCTCCTCTGTGGATCTCTTCTGGGAGGCGATCGGCGAATTCGCCCTCTGGCTTCAGATTGTCCTTATATTTGTAAGGAGTTGCTTTCTCGCCCTTGGGTGCTTCTCCACGAGGACGACCTTCAAAGTCTCCTTCGGGTCGGAGGTTATCAGGTCGTTTGACAACAGGAGCCCTCTCTCCCTTTGGTGCATCTTCGGGACGACGATCAGTAAATTCACCCTCAGGCTTAAGGTTGTCCCTATATTTGTAGGGAGTTGCCTTTTCACCTTTTGGAGCTTCTTCATGAGGACGGCCTTCAAAAGTACCTTCAGTACGCAGATTATCAGGCCTCTTCACCACTGGTGCCCGCTCGCCCCTAGGAACCTCTTCCTTTGGCTTACCGACGAAGTCACCTTCTGGTTTTAAATTGTCTCCATACTTAAATGGTGTTGCTTTCTCTCCTCTTGGGGCCTCTTCGTTGGGACGTCCCTGGAATGGTCCTTCCATTTTTAGGTTATCTGGGTGTTTGACGACCGGTGCTCTTTCGCCACGGGGAGCTTCTTCAGTTGGCTTTCCGACAAAATCTCCCTCTGGTTTGAGGTTGTCTCTGTACTTATATGGAGTAGCTTTTTCTCCCTTTGGTGCCTCGCCTCTTGGACGATCGGCAAAGTCTCCCTCTGGCCGAAGGTTGTCTGGCCGTTTGACAACAGGGGCACGCTCACCACGAGGGACGTCTTCCTGTGTCTTTCCGGTAAATTCTCCCTCTGGACGCAGATTATCACCATGACGGATTGGGCGCAACTTCTCACCTTGAGGTACTTCTCCACGAGGGCGATCAGCGAAAGCACCCTCCATTCGCAGGTTGTCCTCTCTGCGAACAATGTCTGCCCGTTCTCCTCTTGTGACAGTGGTGAGCTCCCTGGTGTCCTCGAAACGCCCCTCCGTTCTGAGATTGTCCTCTCGCCGAACAATATCAGCTCTCTCGCCACGAGTAACCATGGTTTTATCTCTTGTGTCGACAAAATCGCCCTGCATCCTCAAATTGTCCTCCCTGCGTACAATGTCTGCTCGCTCACCACGTGTGACCGTCGTGTATTCCCGAGTGTCCTCAAAACGTCCCTCTGTTCTCAGATTATCCTCGCGACGAACAATATCAGCCCTCTCACCACGTGTGACGGTGGTCCGTTCCCTGGTGTCAGTGAACTCGCCTCCTGTCGTCAAGTTGTCTTCCCTGCGAACAATCTCAGCCCGCTCTCCACGAGTGACTGTGGTGACTTCTCTGGTGTCCTCGAAACGACCTTCCGTCTTCAGGTGGTCACCATGGCGAACAACTTCGGCACGCTCACCACGCACCACGACCGTCTTGTCCCGCTCATCCATGAACTTTCCATCCATTTTCAGGTTATCGGGATGCTTCACCACTGGTGCTCGCTCGCCAACTGGAGCCTCCTCATGCGGCTTTTTGGTAAATTCTCCTTCTGGTCGGAGATGGTCAGGGTGCTTGACGATCGGTGCTCGCTGACCTTTGCCAGGTGTGTGGCGGTCCCTTCCATCAGTGAAATCACCTTCCATCCTCAGATGGTCCGGATGATCCACAACGGGAGCTCGCACACCCTTGGGCACCACCTGATCTGGCCGTTCGTAGAAATCACCTTCCATTTTTAGATGGTCCGGGTGTTTTACAATCGGCGCACGTTGTCCCTTGCCGGGCGTGTGCTTTTCTCTGCCATCAATAAAGTCACCTTCCAGTCTCAGATGGTCCGGATGCGCCACAATGGGTGCATGAACGCCCTTAGGAACCTGCTGGTCAGGACGGTCGTAGAACTCTCCTTCCATCTTGAGATGGTCAGGATGTTTTACAATCGGTGCCCGCTGCCCTCTTCCTGGAACATAACCTTCTCTGTCTGCAAAGTCACCCTCTGGACGAAGGTTGTCCGGATGGTCCACCCGAGGAGCACGTTCGCCACGTGGTGCCCCTTCCCTCGTCCGGTCGGGGAAGTCGCCCTCCAACCGTATGTTGTCCGGATGTTTCACGATTGGTGCTCTTTCACCTCTGGGCGCACCCTCCCTTGGCCTGTCAGCGAAGTCACCTTCAGGACGTAGGTTATCCGGGTGTTCCACCCGAGGAGCACGCTCACCTCGTGGAGCCCCCTGTCTTGGCCGGTCAGGAAAGTCGCCCTCCAAACGTATGTTGTCTGGATGTTTCACGACTGGCGCCCTTTCACCTCTGGGCGCACCCTCCCTTGGCCTGTCAGCGAAGTCACCTTCAGGACGTAGGTTATCGGGGTGTTCCACCCGAGGAGCACGCTCACCTCGTGGGGCCCCCTCCCTCGCCCGGTCAGGAAAGTCGCCCTCCAAACGTATGTTGTCGGGATGTTTCACGATTGGAGCCCTTTCACCTCTGGGCGCACCTTCTTTCGGTCTGCCTGCGAAGTCACCTTCAGGACGTAGGTTATCGGGATGATCCACCCGAGGAGCACGTTCGCCGCGTGGTGCTCCTTCCCTTGGTCGGTCAGGGAAATCACCCTCAAATCGTATGTTATCCGGGTATTTGACTATTGGAGCCCTTTCACCTCTAGGTACATCATCTCGAGGTCTTCCCTCGAATGTGCCATCCATCCGCAAGTTGTCTTCATGACGAACGATTTCGGCTCTCTCGCCACGGACAACCGTTGTTCTTTCACGCGTGTCTTCGAACTTTCCGTCCATCCGTAAGTTGTCCCCTCGGCGAACAACTTCGGCTCTCTCCCCACGAACCACGGTGGTCCTCTCACGTGTGTCTTCGAATTTCCCGTCCATTCGAAGGTTGTCCTCTCGGCGAACAATATCTGCCCTTTCCCCGCGAACCACGGTGGTCCTTTCACGTGTGTCTTCGAATTTGCCATCCATGCGCAAGTTGTCCTCGCGGCGTACCACCTCAGCTCTCTCCCCCCGAACTACAGTGGTCCTGTCGCGAGTGTCCTCAAACTGTCCCTCCATGCGCAGGTTGTCGCCGCGACGAACTATTTCAGCCCGCTCTCCGCGCCGCACTTCGTTTCGGTCTCGAGTGTCTGAAAAAGAAGAAGATTAAGACTGTTATTTTCTGCCGTATCGTATTTTTTACTCCGTGAAAGATACCAAGCTGTTGCTCTTTTTGTAGCCAAGTATTGAATAAGACGTTTGGATATGAAGCTGTACGAAATTAACTAGAACATCAGCATAAACTAGAAGATAAACATAAACTAGAACAAAATGGTTATAATTGCACGGGAGTTTGTTCCTTTGTGTTGATAAATTATGGTGACGTTAAGTCTTCAAAATGACTGTCGCTATTTTGTATCTGTACAGTCCGCTCAGCTATTACATCTTCAAAGCTCTCAACATGTCTGCCGCGGGCCTCAGCAATATCCAGCAGTACCCAGTCTACTCGTGAAGACGTGTTTGATCATTACAGCACTCACCGACGAACTCTCCCGTGGTCTGAATCTCGTCTGGGAATGTGACGATCGGTTGCCGCTCGCCGCCACGGTGAGTGCCGTAGTCGTCATGCTGCGAGGTGGTGGCTGAAAACATCGACACCACGGTCACATGCTGGTATAGACTTTGTGGAATATTTTGATGAGAGTTGATAAGGGTTTGTAGCGGAGAGACAGCAAACTCCAAGGAGAAAATACTTTTAAAGCCCGGGAGAATAGCCAATTGATGACTGTCACCCTGGAAACGACACATATTTTCATCTGAAATAACACACCTGTAGCTCGTAGAAAACACAAAACGAAAATTAACGATATGATTAATGCATCACAATTGAATACAAAACTCCTTTAAGTGCGGTGTGAATGCAACAGTGTTACTCTAAGAGTCATGCAACACCGATCAAATTATTCCTCTTTAGACTCATCATGCTTTGCGAACAACAAAACCATTCAATTCAGTCCGTCTGCACGGCGGGTACGGCGAGGCGCCGCAGTGGCTGGCGAGCTCGGTACGAAGCTCTCCCCGGCCGCAGTGGCTGGCGAGCTCGGTACGAAGCTCTCCCCGGCCGCAGTGGTTGGCGAGCTCCGTACGAAGTTCTCCCCGGCCGCAGTGGCTGGCGAGCTCCGTACGAAGCTCTCCCCGGCCGCAGTGGCTGGCGAGCTCGTACGAAGCTCTCCCCGGCCGCAGTGGCTGGCGAGCTCGGTACGAAGCTCTCCCCGGCAGCAGTGGCTGGCGAGCTCGGTACGAAGCCCGCCCCGGCAGCTGTCGGGTCACGTACAGAAGCTCTGCTCCCCCTGCTGCTGCACGTGCAGCTGGTCTTGGTGGTGCACGGCCACTGAGCGGTGACCGTGGACGGCACAGTATGAGCTCTGAGACATCGACTGACCTGGAGTCGGAGCGGGCCGCCGTCAGTCGCGCGCGGGGCGACACACCACACCGTGACCCGACCGAGCACACACCGGGCCGACAGGCAAGCAGCACTAACACAGGCAGGCAGGCAGCACTGTACACCGAAACCAAACCAGGCCAACCGATTACCACCAGCAAACACACAGCAACTATGTGCACTATGCTAATGCGAGGCGCTATCTATAGACAAAAGGGAAGTTGCCAGTATGCCGGGCTCTAGAGGGGGGGAGACGGGACGGGATGGAGCGGGTGGTGCGGTGCGGTGCCTCGGGCTGCCTCTGTGACGTGGCACGTACCGGCGAAGTCGCCCGTCTGGCGCAGGTGGTCCGGGTGGCGCACCACAGCGGCGCGGTCTCCGCGGCCGGGCGTCTCCCGTTCGCGGGTGTCGACAAAGTCGCCCTCCATACGCAGGTTGTCTGCGTGGCGCACCACCTCGGCCCGCTCGCCCGCGGCTGTCGCCATCTCGCGGCGGTAGCCTGCAGTCCGAAGCCCCCACATGTTAGTCGTAATCAAGTCAGTGGCGACGCGCCTAGCCTTCCGTTGTTACGAGAAGGTATGTCGTATACGCGTGTTTAGGAATCGCAACCAAGTTAAGGATGAGGCTGGTACTTAGGTTAGGGACACATAACTCAGTTAAAAATATAGATATTGCTTTGATTTTTTTAGGGGCATCGTTCATGCTTTGCTCTCGAATATTTGTTTACAGTTTTTAATATGTTTGACCATTTTGATTTTATATAAAAAAAAATCCCAACAAATAATTTCTATCATCACAAAATTACAATTTGCAAAAATATTAAAAAACTGGAATATATTTTTTTTAGAACAAAGCATGGACGAGTCCCCTAAAAAAAAAAATCAAAGCAATATCTATATTTTTGACTGACTTATGTCTCCCTAAGTACCAGGCTCCTCCTTAACTTGGCTGCGATTCCTAAACACGCTTCGTATACACATCTCAGCGCTATGAATAATGCCACCACCGCCAAAAGCATCTCGCTAAAAACTTAGCGAACTATATCTTAGCGAAGACATAGTACAAAAAGCACTATCGTACATCTGGAAGCACCAGCAAACCAGTCACCAGAATCACGCCGCCACTCCGGCCGACTACACTCCTACCTTCCGGCGTCCCGATCAGATGCTCTGGAGTACCAGGCTTACCTTGGAAGTCGCCCCCTGTGCGAAGATTGTCCTCTCTGCGCACTATTTCAGCTCTCTCTCCACGCACTATCTCTGTCCTCTGACGGGTGTCTGTAAACGAGATACATTAATGTCACTTGACGCAACGGACCAATTATTAGACGGACTGGTGGTGATTTTAAAACTGAGATTGTTTATAGCTCACATAAAAAACATAGCTCACTTTTTGCTGTCGGACACACAAATACAAAAATTATGTTACAGCATGATCATTAAAACCATTAACATAAGATTATAGAGTAGCAACGAAGTTCTGGGAGTTAAGTGACTGTGAAGTGTAAAACGCAAGAGTTTAACATGGTCTCAATGTTGAAATGAAGACTGAATACCACGCGATAGTATAGGTACAGCTGTATTTTGATCGAAATGGGTTGACAACAGACGTGCACATGACAAACTCTGAAAAGCTTCTTCACAATAATCGCACGAAGAAAAGAAAACAGAAACAGCCAGGATGAAACTTTGTTGAAAAAGCCAATACACTGCAACTGTGAAAAGTGGTGGTGGTGACGGTGGTTTAAGGCTTTGGGGCGCCGTAGATCCTTGCTTATATGGCGTCCATTACCCGATGAAGAGAAAACAAATTCTGGAATACTCAGGCATCGACTTTCTCCAAACTGGTGGGCATGCTGTCATCATACTCCCATTACCCAGTCTGTAACTTTAACTGGCCGCATTCTGGTGTCGCGCTAGTGTGTCCGATAATAACATCGTCCGACGCCGGCTGCCATAAATCAATGCTCTGGTGTTGACTGCTAACAATAGCTGCAGTGACGGGGCGTGCAAAGCTGTGGGGCTCATGCAAAGCCTTATGTTCACAGTGGCGGCATGCTCCGGTGGGCGGCTCACATGGAGGCGAACCCCCGCACTGCACGGGGGCCGTCTTACCACCAGGGTGGGCCCTCTGACGGTCCCCACCAGCACTCAGTCTCTCCACCTCCCCAGCCAGGCTGAGTGAGTCAGGGTTCCGGCGGATATCCGGCCGGATGATGCGCAGCTGGTCGGAGGACTGCGGCGAGCTGAGGTCCTCCAGCTGCCTCAGCTGCGGCCGCTGTCCTGCCGCGGGCTGGAAGGCGCTCTGCGTGGCGCTCCGTCCTGCCATCTCTCCCTCGGGCCGCAGGTGGTCGGAGGGGTGCTGTCGGGACGGCGTGGTCACCCGACGCGGCGGGAAGTCGGCCTGGGAGCTGGACTGCAGCTGCATCCCGCCCTCCGACCTGAGGGTGGTGCCCGGCGCGGTGTGGCGCTCCGGCAGCGGTGCCCGCCGCGTGCCGTCCGACTCCGCCCTCTCCGCCACCAGCGGCTCCGACTGCAGCGGCAACACCGCCTCGTACAGAGCCGACGACTGGCCTGGTGGCGCCCGCTGCAGCTTGGCCGCCCAGCCGCCGGCCGCTGTCGCCAGACCCTGACCTGCGCCTCCTCCACCACGCGGCATACTGACCGCCAGACTGTCGTCCAGGCCGGGCTTGCTGGGACCGCTGGCAGCAGAGTTGTACCGGGTCGGCACGTACACCGACTGGCTCTCGACGCCCGTGCCCTGGCCGTAGAAGCGCTTCTCGATGGTGTCGTACTCTGAAGGGACAGAGCGGGCGCGCGGGGCGGGGTTAGTTAGCGGCAGCGGGGCGGGGTTGGCCGCTGCTGGGCGGGGTTAGCTGGCAGCCTGGTAGCAGGTTTAGTGGGGAGCTCGCTGCGCAACGGGTTAATGGACAGCGGTACACATGCAGCAGTGATACCATCACCAGGTTAAGCGGCCAAAAGCGTACTAGTTACTGTCGCTAAGTTATTGATAGCGACTAGGACCGTTGCTTGGTCAAACAGCATGAGTGAATGCCTATGGAAAATTGTTATGACGCTCTACCAGCACCCTCAAGGCTTATCAAACAAAGCAGGGGAAGGTCCAGGGCCAACCTGAGTCTCTGAGGATGGTCAGTGTTCTACGGCTAGCTTCCGCAGGACGGCGAACATGTGCTCCACCGGACTCAGTCTACCTCTACACTGTCCCGTAATGTGTGACTATGTACTGGAGCGGGTTAGCTTACCCTGGAACTGCCCCTCCAGACGGAGGTTGTCCTCTCGGCGCACTATCTCGGCCCGCTCAGCGGAGGTGGTCGACTGGAACTCGGACCGGGAGGTGGACTCGTCTGGGGAGGGGCACATCGGTCAGAGGCGGCAGGACACGGCACGCTCACGGAGCACTGTAACGTATCAGACGATGCATGTCATTACACTGGAGTGGAGAGAAACGATGAACTGACGTCGTCGTTTTATGATTGGTCGCACGCAAAATATATAATTTGAAATATGAATAGTAAGTATGTGTAAAAGCTAACTCTTAAAACAACAACAATGAAAGGAAGAAATTATCAAGGTGATAACAAAAGTGCAAAAATATTATAGCTGCGGAGGGTTCCTGTCAATATCCCAACTAACTTACTGCTTTCCATTTTCTGCTGAGACATAAACTCTGACGATGACATCTGAGACTGGTGGGACTGGGAGGAAGAAACTGGAGGAAGAAAATATCAGACAATAAGAGCAAAATAAAGAACAACATAAAGGCAATGCCAAAGTGTGCCAAATATACATTGTACTATTGGTTCCAAAATAAGCGTCCCGCTGGGTTGGCCGTGCCGGCCAGCAGTTTAAGGGACTAGGGAGTATAACGCATTGGAAAAATTATGAAAAATGGTGGAGATGAGAGCCACTCATCTGGGCACTCATCTACATCAATCCACAAACTTTTCCCTATATTCCCTTTAACTGCTGTGCCGGTCAACCCGGCGGGACGCTTATTTTGGAACCAATAGTACAGGTATCAACACAATAAATAATGCAATAGCTAAAATGCTCCACGATTCTTAGGTTAATTGTATGCTTATCAATATTACTTAAAAAGGTGAAAAAGAATCGCAGAGAAAATAATAAAAAGATGGGTGAAAAACGTAAAACATTTGAATTAAAGAACTAATATACTTGTAAATACACGGTACCTACGCATTACATTTTTGGCAGCATCGTAGACATGCATAATGTGCAACTGAAAATATTTGCGAGAACAAAAACATCAATTTCAGCATAAATGTCGTTGCTGCCACGATGGCCTTTGCTACCAGGACGGCTGAAACTCATGCAGACTGCTGAATATTTGCAATGACGTCTGAGTTGAGCCTACGGTCACGACTGACGTCTGTCTGAGCCTCCTACTAAGCTGCTGAGTTCTGACTCACCATTGGTGTTGGCTGAGCCTGCCGGCAGCAGTTGCTGTGTCGGGTGCTGGCCCTGGTACGCCTCCTGGGTCAGTGAGCGGCCCTGGAAGTCACCCTCCAGACGCAGATGGTCCTCACCGGCAGTCCTGGTGACAATACGTTCAGACATTCAATCAGCAGGGCGACAGGATATGACAAATCCGATATCTAGAGGTGAAATTCCTTGACACAGTGCGCTGTTTTATTATGACAAAAACTAATTTTGGTATGAACACCAACTACAAGAGCAGAGATATGACGTGGAAGCAAAACCGAACTTACTTTGCCTCTGCAGCAATGCAATAATCCACCTACATGGATTAGGACACACGAGGCACAGAACATCGCTGCACCACACACCGCACCTTTGTGACCTGGCCGGTCTACCATCGGGCCACCTAACAAGACACCCGGCGAAAATACATAACACCAAGGTCGTAACTGGGGACACACGCTCCCATCGATCCACGCCAAACGACTAGAGCGTCACCACAGCTCCGTGGCACAAGTCACTGGCATCAAATATTCATACTGATGAACGGCGTCCATTAGTCTCTGGTCGCACTATCAACACCTGCGGGAATGTCTGCAAAATCCGCATGACATCCTGGAATATCGCTTGATTAGGGAGCCGTTTTAAAGGCATGTGCCCTCCGGACACCCATTGCGTCACCTTATAATTACATGCAAATTCGCAATTAATAAACAGTACCAACCAAACGTTTGCCATCAGTGTTGTTTGCAGCGCTCTGCGACGGTCGTTTGAACACGAGCTTTACCTGATGAGCTGTTCTCGCGAGGTCGTCTCGGCAGATTGGCCAGTGTACGCTTCCCTGTAGACAAACGTCCGCAAACACATGTACAGACGTGTAGATACATATGCACACCATTAGTGCATATATACAGACCAGTGTCAGGCCTGGGTTAACGGAAATTATGTTACCGTTGGTAGAGCAACAGGAAATTTCCGTTAGAATAATTAATATTAGCAGATAGACCGTTAACATATATCAGTAAACAGTAGTGTTTAGCACATGATTGGTTAATTGTGTAGACAGACCGGCGAATACATGTTAAAAATTATAGTTCAGTAAGGCTTGAACAAGATGTCTTCAGTATGGTACACATGCCTATAAATTCCTCCAGCCTCCAGGGTGGAGGTATTATATAATACCGCATGAGGCCGGTGTAAATAAATTGTCGAGACCGAGGTGCTTTCTTGATTTTTTGAATCGACGAAGGCCGAAGGCCGAAGGTCAAAAATCAAAGAAAGACAGAGGTCCTTGACAATTTTATTGCCGGCCGGAGTGCGGGTATGTATTTTTACCATATGCCGCGTAAGTCATTCAATGCTGTAGTTATTCTCTATTTTCATCATGTTTTAATTATAACTAGGTCCTTACCAGAGCAAGAAATTATTTATTTTATAGTTAAATTTTGACTTCGATAAAATTGAAGAAGCCTTGGAAAGCAAAGTCGACAAAGCTTTTCAGAAATTCCAGTCAGAATTTTATCACACACACTGTTTTCACGCGCTCTGGTACAACAAATTTGCCCTAGGGCTTTTTTTCGTTGTACCAAGTTGTACCACACCTCTCCGGCTAATGTATTTTGATATCCCCGGCATATGGTAAAAGTATAGGATACATTTCCTCAGCTGCTTGCTTTCGGGTGGCGGTTTCATAGGCGTAGGAACGCGGGGGCCGCGGGGGCCATGGCCCCTCATTTCTTTGCTAAAATCAACAATTTTACTTCGCTAAACAAATCAAAAGGTGCAATGGATTCGCGAAGACAATAGGAGCTCAAATCTGCATAGAAATCCTGTGTAGCGGGATTGAATTCCCCTCAAGACGAGATCGAAGTTTCGCTGGCCCCCTCACTTTTCGTCACGTTCTTACGCTACTGGGCGGTTTAATGTATGATTGCTTTTTGTAGCTAGACATAAATTTAATTTCTGCATTTAAAATAGTTTGTAGCTATATATTATATATATATATATATAATATAATATATTATATATATTTTATATAATATATATATATATAATTATAATATATATATAGGGAGATAAGTATATAGGTACCTATCTGATTTCATAATTTGTTTACGGTTCGAAAGAGTTGTGCAATGTGCCCTGCAATGGAAGTTTGTCCTTCAAAAACAAGGATTGGTCATTAACAGAGCTCCAGGCTGAAGGCTTTGACATTCAGCTTGATATGCGTTTGACCTTTTAGAACCTTTGTCTGTGTATTTACGGCTACATGTAATGTTAATTTTCCGGTTAAGTTCTGTTACGTTATTACCAGCTGTTATGTTATAGTAGAAAATAAGTCAGATATAAGTCGGGGTAAGAGCAACACCGAAGAGACAGCTCAGACTCACTGAGTCCCGAGTTATGGCGAATAGACAAAAGAGCTCTTGTTTCAGTGTTCCCACCGTAATCGATATGTTTTGGTGCTCCCACCGTAATCGATGTGTTAGAGACGGCGACAGCGGCCCATGTGCGCGCCTTACCTGGTGGTGGTGGTGAACTGGGAGGAAGCTTCGTGTACGGAGCTGGAGCTGCTCGTCTCCAGGCACTCCTGCACGTGCGATGTGTGCTTGTTGACCGCCGTGTGGGGACAACGGTGTTTGCTGCAACACGCAGATGAAGAGCGTTAGTAACAGGAGAGGTCCCGGGCTCCTCCACAGAGCAGGGTCGGTGTCGGGACAGGTCACACCCTCCGCAACAGGGAATCGGCAGTCGGGTTAACTAGAACAAGAGTTCTAGTTAACCAGTTCAACGTATTGGTGGAGAAGCAGCAGGCGGCGGTCAGATAACTCACCTGAACCTGCACCTCTGGCTCTGCTCGGGTCATAGTAAATGTACTATCATAGTATAATAGTACACACGTACACATAGTCATATATAGTACACATCGGGTCATAGTACACATAGTCATAGCTCGGGTCACAATAAATACACACGTGCACATCAATACAGACGTGTTGGTATTGTTACATCATTAAAATATTAATCAAGGAGAACACTGGGTGAATTCATTATGTTATGTGCCACCACAATTGAACCATCCCGAGGATGTTGAGAATTGAATGCAACAACTGCACCGCGTGACGGTTGCGTGATGACATCATAATACTGAGTCATTTTACGGTTCCGTCGCTGGATGGAAATGAGCTTCGTGATGATTATGTAACGTGGCAAACCCTGTCGATATATTTCGTCACCAGTTGGCTGTGCCCAGCGCACACTGCTGCCACATTTCGTCGCTTTCATGCCAGCCTTGCGTGACACCCTAACCAGACTGACTAGGGCGGTAGTTCGAAATCTTTCGCTCTGCGTACAACTACACCCAGGGAACGTCGCTGATGATTGTCATTTTCACCTTGACAGTGGCTCATTCAAACATAAAAACCTGCTTTCAACTCATCGAAGTGGTGCAGAGCATTGTGTTGACCTAGTTGTATCAATGAAATGGTTACTGAGAGCAAACAAACACTTGAGCGTGTTTGATTAAAAGATGGTGCTTGACCCAATACAATGGCCTTATCATTCACAAGTCAACTGACACCTACAGCTTATCAGAAGAAGCCATTCAAGAAAGGCGTCCTATCGATTCAAGGGGAGGTGATTCCCAATGGCGACAACCCACTTCAGCCGCCGGTCATCCGTCTACCCCAAGTCGCCAGTTCAGGGGTCTGACTGACGGACGGACGAGTACGGGGGGGGGGGGTCAGACAGCGGTACATCGGTCTAAACGTGACTCATCCGCCAGACGGGCGCCACCCGCCCCGCCGCCACCGGCCCACCCCGACACATTAACATGACGTGAGGTGTGCTGGTGTGGTGTGTGATATGTTGGACGTGGTGTGGGATGTGTGTTCGTTAGTGTGCCGAGGTAATCACTATTCCCAGGTGTCCTGGGATTAGCACCAAATTGCATGTGAATGTGAAATTCAGTAGCATTATCGCCAAATACAATGTATTGCGTAGCATTACGCCAACATCGCATTCACAATAATGTTAGCGCAGATAATATATTGTATGAATATTTGATATTGCACAATACTTGGGTACATCATAGAACAGATGTACCCAACAACAGATGTGCTACATGTGCTTTTGTGGCCACTGCTTAGCTGGGACATAACATCCTGTTTTCAGCAAATGAACTGCCGGCGACCTGTTGCCACCTGATCTGTCTAGCCCTGGCCGGGGAAAGCAACAACAACGGGGCGGCGTCCGGTCAGCCGGCCGGCCCGCCGCCGCCGCCGCCCACGCCACCGCCCACACAACCACCCACGTCAGCCGGTTTTTGTGTGTGTCGTGACTGGGCGGGGGCGGGGACGGCGGCGGGTCTGGGCCGCCCAGTGCCGCCGCCGCCGCTGACTGTATCGCCTCATCACTGGGGCACCGCCAAACAAGGTCGGCGCTGACTGGGCGACCTCTGCTGACGGTGATGACCTGACAGATACCCGCTGACCTGCTCCCGCCCCAACCTGTCCCCTGTCTGACCCGTCTCCTCTCTAACCCGTCCCCTGTCTGACCTGTTGCCCTGTCTGACCTGTTGCCCTGTCTGACCCCTCCTCGTCTGACCTGTTGCCCTGTCTGACCTCTCCTTGTCTGACCTGTTGCCCTGTCTGACCCCTCCCCCGTCCATGAACCACCCTAGGGCGTCTGACCTGTTGCCCTGTCTGACCCCTCCCTGTCTGAACCAGCCATCCTCGTCTGACTCTTCCGTTCGTTGAGCGAGGGCTTTCTCGGTCGTCTGAAACTCTGACCCCTCGCCGTCGACTGCTGCCCTGTACTGACTCACCAGCCGTCTGACTCCTGCTGCCTGCATGTGACCTGCTGATTGTCAGACTGAGCCCACCCCTCCCTCATCGACTGACCGGTGCTTGATGTAAATCCCTCTCCATCGCAAGCTTGCCTAGGGCGCTCCGGTCGACCAACCACAAGATACCACCTCTACATCTAGAGCGATGACAGGTGGACCTTAACCGGCCTGACGTCGCCCCGCGCCCCTCCGAGTTGAGGGCGAGTACAACAGTTCAGAACGGTATCGGGGGTGCAGAGCTGCACGGTGATGACAAGGTACACCGATCCTCTGACTCAGCCGCAGCCCCCCTCCCCACCGGTCTCCGATGAATGGCGAGTCAGAGTTTAGAAGGTCCATGTGCAGAGCTGGCAGGGTGATGACAGGTAACACCGACTCTGACTCAGTACAGCCAGCCCCGCCCCGAGTTAGATGCGCCGAGTCGCACTGAGGTGTTGATGGGTGATTTCTGACTCTGACTCAGTTGGGCTGAGTCGGTACGAACTGGAGCAGAGCCATGCTCTGATGATCTCACAACTTGTTGAGACTACCATGAGTGTCTAGACCCCATTGTGAAGACAAGTACCCTTTCCATGGTGATGTCATGCTGTATTTTCTAAGACGATGTTATGGATAAGACACATGGATGACCGAATCACGGCTCATCTAACACAGCCATTCCTCACCAAGCTCAGCCGGATCGGTTTCATCAAACGGCCACAGTGACCCCACCACGTTATATTATCTTGTGGCCGTACGTTGCCGGTCTCCATATCTGTCATGTCGCGTCTGAGAAAATAAACAGAGCCGTCCCACCTCGTGCCTGAGAGCGGTGCACAGCATCACATCTCACTATGTGACTCACCGTCTGGCCGATTGAGAGGACACAGGGCACCCGACCGGGCCGACCCGCCGCTTACCCGTACTTCAGGATCACCGTCTCCACCGGGCCGACTCCAGCGGGCATGAAACACCACAGCTTCAGGCTGGCACGCCGCCGCATGACTGACCTGACCTCAGGTGACCTCACCTGACCTGACCTCAGGTCACCGCGTCACAGCCCACGTGCCGGTCAACGCAGCACAGACGAAGCAAGCGTCACACCACGCACCTGTCACCTCTGTCTGGTACCACTTTACAGGGCCACTATCCAGGACCTTTGTCTCGCACCTCTACCCTGAGACACCGCCCTGCATCACTGTTCAGAAGCAATACCCGGTACAACTGCTTAGTGCCTCTGCCCGGCACTTCTACCCAGGACCACGGCCCCGAACCTCTGCTCAGAACCACTGCCCTAAACCCACACCCAGGCACCACTATACCGCACCTCTGCCCGGTGGCACTGCTCTGCGGCACGACCGGCTATTGGACGTGTCCCGCGGCTGCCGCGCGTGTCGGAATAAATGAGCTATTGTTGGCTGCCAGTAGCGGCCCGGCGTGTGAGTGCCATGAGTGCTGTGTCCTGTGTGTGCGATGTGTCCTGTGTGTGATGTGCGTCATGTTTGTGATGTGTGTCGTGTTTGTGATGTGTGTCCTTTGTGTGATGTGTCCTGTGTGTGATGCATCCTGTGTGTGCTATGTGCTGTGTGTGATGTGTGTCGTGTTTGTGATGTGTGTCCTTTGTGTGATGTGTCCTGTGTGTGATGCATCATGTGTGTGCTGTGTCCTGTGTGTGATGTGTGTCATGTTTGGGATGTGTGTCGTGTGTGCTGTGTACTGTGTGTGTGTGTGTGTGCCGTTTGTGCGTTGTGTCCTGTGTGTGTTGTGTCCTGTGTGTCCTGTGTCCTGTGTGTGCTGTGTCATGTGTGTGCTGTTTCCTGTGTGTGTTGTGTCCTGTGTGTGCTGTGTCCTGTGTGTGCTGTGTCCTGTGTGTGTTGTGTCCTGTTTGTGATGTGCCCTGTGTGTGATGTGTGTCATGTTTGCGATGTGTGTTGTGTGGTGTGTACGCGGTCAGTATCCTACCGGAAGACTGCAAGGTCGGATAGCTGCGAGTCTGCCGCACCACCCAGCGAGATGGCGACTGGCGATACTAGGTCGGATGACAAAGCACCACAATAATTGCCACTGTCGGTTAGTGAGTTTACGAGTAGTACACGGCTTCGAAAATCTGAATGAGATAGCAGCCCTTTGATACTGACTGAGGAAGCGCTCCAGGCAATTGTGTTATTTCTGTTTATGGCATACTTAATACAGCACGTTTCGAAACGAGTAATTTGTCATACAAGTGTCATTTCAATGGTCGGATAGTAATTAGGTTAACCTCGTTTGATTATCTTTTGTCAAACTGAAAAGAAACATTTGTATTTGAACCAGATAAAAAACATGAACGTATAAGGAAACGAGCGTTGTACCGCTTCATCTTTTAGTTGCTTACCACTGGAATGCAGCGGCGGATCCAGGTTTCGCCTTTCGGTCAAGGATAGGGTCACGCAGCATAGTGTGCCCCCAAGGACTTGGTTCCCCCCCCCAGTCCTCAGTGCCCCTCCAGTCTTGGTGGGCCCTTTTGACCTTGAAGACAAATGTAGGCCACTTTTAGTGCAAAATATGCCTTTCCACATGTCAAAATGGCCTCTTTAAACCAGAATTGACCCTAGGCAGAATGGGCCCCCTGGAGCCAAAATGGGACCTCTTAAAGCAGGGGCGTAGGAACTCATTTGAAGTTGGGGGGCAAAAGGCATTTTAAAGTCGATTCTTTCCATACAACGTCCATAAGCGTAATGTTAAAATCCGAAAATGTTGGGGGGCAGTTGCCCCCTCCTGCCCCCCCCCCCCAGCTCCTACGCCTATGTCTTAAAGTCAGACCAGACCATCTGTCAGGTCAGGCTGGGCAAATTTACATGCAATTTGTTTGAAAACGGAGTTAAATTCGCTTCGCGTCACTTCGATCGGCTATGGGCCCCTCGGGCAATTGGCCTTTTCGGGGCTCAAGGGGGGGGGGGCATGGCCCCATGGCCCTCTGGAGCCGCCACTGCTGAATGTCCTTATACACTGGACTTGCAATCATGTTGCAACAATGTTAGCTTGTGTATAGCGGTATTAATTTTTTACTAGCATGTCCGTCAAAAATGGCACAGAATAGCAGTGAAACTATTCTTTGTGGTAACAAACAATTAGACGTTGCATTATGAGCACTTCTGCACAAAATTTAACCATTTCCTCGAATATTCTTTCCACATAGGGTAATAGAGGACGATAATGAGGCCAGTGGGCGACGAGTGTCACCAGTAAAGATCTGTCCAATAATAGGAGGTGTGTTAATGAGACGCTAAATGTGCCACCACGACAGCAACACAGTACGTAAAAAACGGCACTGAACAGCTGCGTGGGAGAACGCGAGGCACCAACGACTGTGTATCGTTTCGCCGGAGACGTGAACCAGCATGAGTCCGTGCTGTTGCCATGGCGACAGCAGTGTATGAACTCGTGGAAATGGCAGTAATGCACTTTGGAACCCCTTCAACTACGGCGCAACTTAGCTCCGTGGTAACAATTGAGAGTGCCAGTCCCAGTACGTTATATAACCTGTATCTGCCTAGCAGTCCACACGGCTGTCGGACTGTCGTCACGAACGTCGTGACGATCACGTGATCACATCAAAGCGGGTCTGTAATCCGGCAGACACGAGCTCGGTGCGGCGGCGTGCCCTCTATGGGAGCCCGGCCTGGTCGTGTTGGCTCCCATAGAGAGCACGCCGCCGCACCGGGCTGTAGCGCACGGCCCGGTAGCACGGCTCGTGCTCCCGGACCGTGCGTTACAGTGAGACTGACCCACCCCGCCCCTTTAGCGTCACACTGCTGGCGCGCTGCAGCGGTGTTAGCCGCAGACCGGCTGTGGTGCCGTTCTGCACAGTTCAGCGCTGTTTAACACTGTTCAGCGCGGTTCAGCACGGTTCACCGTGGTTCAGCGCTGTTCAGAGCGCGCGGCGGGCACGTCCGGCGCGCGGTCTGCCACAATAGGAGCGTGACTGGACCGGGTTTGGCACCGCGGCCGTCAGGGGTCACGTTCGGCCGACACCAGCGGCGGCGCGGCCATCCTGTGCCTGCCACAGCCATCCTGTGCCTGCGGCCCGCACATGTAGGCCAGCTACAGCACAGCCCCAGC